>JAWQRP010002430.1:0-15634 GCA_033557875.1 Quadriops clusia | reverse complement strand
CGTTTTTTCGAACGTTTGAAGAAAAAATAGCATATTTTATGCGGAGTTAAAGTGACTTTTTGTAGCTCGTCGCTTTTTTGCTGCCTCGCTATCGCTCGGCAGCAAAACACGACTCGCTACAAAAAGTGTCACTTTAACTCCTTATAAAATAATATACTATTACCTAGTACTGAATTTAATAAATCGTTTTTGCTTATAACATTGCTGCAATTAATTTATTGCAAAGGATGTTATGAATGAATGTTTTGCGAAATAAGACTCTTCTGAACTTGGCAGTTTTCCCAATAATTCTGTGGAAAGCAATTTGAAGAAAGAAATCAAAAAATTTTAACTTTTCTCGGACAATGAACAAAATGAAAATAAATATTTCATTTACACATGACAGTGAATAATGATATAGTATTATAAGTGTTTGAATTCATCCGAATTTATGTAAAGATTATCTTCAAAATAAATTTCTTCACAATGCACTGTATGGTGTATTTATTTCATTTTCATAGCAGTTTTGCAATTTAAAGAAAAATAAAGAGTATATTTTGTCATAGTCAATTTTCTAATTGTTTATGCATGAAAGCTTAAGTGACAATAAAAATCGATATATAATTTGTATATCATAGCGTATGTCCTTTATCTACCTAATTTTGGATTAAAATATTTTGAATCCTTTATTGTCTTGAACATTAAATCAACAATGTTCTTCATTCAAATTGAAACAGCGTAAGAAATATGTAATTTTGTCACAATAATATTCTTACGTATATGCGTTTTGTTAGTTATCAACAAATTATTAAGCAAAAAAGTCTTAATCGCCAACATATTTTTTTAGGAGAATTAAAATTGTATCTGCTTAATTAGCGTTCATCATTGACTAAAGTTCATTAAGATGTCAAGTGAATCTTTCGACCATCAAACGAGTTTCTCCTACGCGAATATGTCTTATAAATTTGTGCAAACCTGCCACTGGATGCTACCTACCATTCCTGCTTTAGAATAAGAGTCGCATCTTCAAGGTAGACTGCTTGTACTTCAAGCGATTGTTATCAATGGCTAATATATTTAAAAGATGTTTTGTTTATTTGGAAATATGTTGTCTTTCGATCTCGATTGCTTGTGCACGTAAGTAACCAAACTTTATAGGATAATTAATAATAATTAATTAATAACACTAAACTAAACAATACATGTATTATTTTAGAATTGTTCCATCAGTGTGTAACCCCCATCGGAGAAAGGGCCCATTGTATTCCACTTGATGCCTGTTCCACTTTAGCTTCACAAATATGGTCAAGAAATCCGGAAATAATCAACTTTCTACGAGAATCCAATTGTGGTTTCCAGGGTCACCAACCGTTGGTATGTTGTGGAACCAAACTACCAACAGATTCCAACCGATTTGGATCACAAACGGAAAATAACATTTTGCCAAGTAGAAAAGAATGTGGGAAGCAAGTTACCGATAGAATATTGTCTGGCACGGAGACGATATTAGGGGAATTTCCTTGGATGGCCCTTTTGCAGTACAAAAACAGTAAAACCGGAAAATATAAGTTTTCTTGTGGAGGTTCCCTTATAAGCTCGAGATATGTTTTAACAGCAGCACATTGTGTAGTGGGAGAAAGGTTCATAAAAGAAACTATACTGTAAGTGTTCATTAAGATTCAAATTATTTAATTTTATGTTAAGTAAGTTTTAATACTTAGGTATGTTAATATGAATTTTTAGGGAATATATTCGACTAGGAGAACACAATGTTCTTGAAGATCCAGATTGTGTCTACATCGGTCACTTTAAAGATTGCAGTGATAAACCGTTGACCGTTAAAATAGAGAAAGTTATTCCTCATCCAGAATACAATCCCAACAGTGCATCTAGTTTTGATGATATAGCTCTCATTAGGCTAGAACATAATGTGAAATTTACTGAGTTCGTGAGGCCACTTTGCTTGCCTGACGGTAAAAATGAAACGAGAGCAGGAGAGAGACTTGTGGTTGCCGGCTGGGGTTGGACCGAAGAAAAAATGGAGAGTTCTGTCAAACTCAAGCTAGATGTTCCCGTGGTCAGTTTGTCGAGTTGTCAACAAACATTTAATAAAGCTAGAATCACTATTAGTGACAAACAGGTCTGTGCTGGAGGAGAACTTAACAAAGATTCTTGTAGAGGCGATAGCGGTGGACCTTTGATGAACACCTTCAAAAACGACGAATCTCAGTGGTACTTGGAAGGCATTGTTTCGTTTGGCAACAGTTGCGGTCTACGCGATTGGCCAGGAGTGTACACCAAAGTCAGCAAATATCTCACTTGGATTCGTAAGAACATTGAACCTTAAATAAGAACTCCGCGTAACCGCAACTTACATCCTGTGAGGAAAATCCAAACAAGGCAATTTCACTTCACGTTCACAGTTATTCAAAGAAAAACAGTTTTACTACATCAAGTCTTGATACGTTGTTTTTTAATAAAGAATGGATATTTCACTTTTGATTTTATTAACTTTATTATCCTTTTCTGCGAATTCAAGTGTTTTTGCACGTAAGTACCTATTGGTGTTTGTTCAGTACGATTGTCTCATATTATAAGTGTTAATTAATAGGAATTCATACAAAGGAGACTTGTTCCAAGTTGACGAAAGTAAATTACTATAAAAAATGTATAGCTGTTTACCCACTAAACTCTAGCAAGAAGTTGGAAGACTTATTTCAGAAGTGCGTTTGTGGATTTTACATTAAGTATCCTCTGGCATGTTGCCATCATTATCCTCTTGTTAAACCTATCACTACCACAGAACCTGATCGAGATTTTAGTACTCCTACATCTACCCCAAATCTTCATCCTACACTTTTAATTCCCAACAAGATGAAATGTGGAATACAGACTGATGAGAAGATTATCGGAGGAACTGAAACCAACATTGGCGAATTCCCTTGGTTGGCATTATTAGAATACCAAAATAATAGAGGTGAATATTCATTCAATTGTGGAGGATCCATTATTTCCACGAGATACATTTTGACAGCAGCTCATTGCGTTAGCCCTCAAAGATTAGCTGAAAACAATTTAACTCTGTAAATATTGTTAGTTCATAAGATAAAGTAACTTAATTATGAGAAACCATTTCAGAATAAGAGTACGTTTAGGAGAATATGACATTAATAAACCTAGAGATTGTTTTACAATCGGACTATTTGAAGACTGTAGCGATGATCCTGTCACAGTAGACGTTCAACAAGTGATTGTGCACAAAGGATACGATTACCGATTTATGGAAAGCATGGATGATATTGCTTTGATTAGACTGAAAGATGATGTTAATTTTACTAGTGAGTATTTTAATTAAAACTATTTAAAATAGTGATATTTTACATATAAATACATTTTATTTTTATAGACTTTATCAAACCAATTTGTTTGCCTAACCCAGACGAGAATACTAAAGGTGGGGTAAACTTATTTGTTGCTGGATGGGGTCAAACGAGCAGGAGAAGAATGAGCTCGGTTAAATTGAAAGTAGCCCTTCCCGTTGTAAGCCAAAAAAATTGTCAAGAAAGGTATCGAAATTTCTTGCGTCTTACAAATAAACAAATGTGTGCTGGTGGACAAGGTGGAAAAGACTCTTGTAATGGTGACAGCGGAGGACCTTTAATGGGTACGTTTGAAAAAGCATCCTACCGTTGGTACGTAGAAGGGATTGTATCCTTTGGACGAGATTGTGGAATAGCCGGTTGGCCAGGAGTGTATACCAGAGTAAACCAGTATCTTGATTGGATTTACGAGAACATCCATGCGTAACTACTGCATGCATTTAACTGTTATCTTTTAATATTACATTAATTACTAAGAAATAAATGAATAGTAAGAAGCAATAACAATCAAATAAATAGAGTTTTTATACCAAGATTTATGTCTTTAGAAGGAAATTGATATTTAGGTACGCTACACATGATTCATTTGTGGTCAGCACACAATCGTCGGATTTTACTAAACAAAAATTCACTGTGAAAACAAGTTGTGTGTGTTCAGTAGAAGAAACGGCTCGTTCAAGGCAGACTGCTCCAATATTCTGTCAGTGATCGACATGTCTGCACCATCAATACACGTTGCCCGCTCACTAGTAGTTCTTGCGATTAGTGCCTTAGCTGTCAACGCACGTGAGTATTCTCTTTTGTTTTGTTGTTTTAATTGATTTTATTTGTTTTACCTACACACGAATCGCTCTAGAGGATTGCATTATAAAGTAGCTGCGATAACCTTTTAGAATGTAATAAGAGATAAACATAACCTTATCATCAGTTTACAGAATTATTATTACGTTCGTTTCGTTAGAATATTAAAGAGAAACATATATTTTTTAAATGCAGAAGTATGTATTTGTTTTAAAAAAATCGACGTTATTCAATGTGTAGGTATATTTCTTTATTGATAGGTTAGATAATATTGAACTGTAGCCTTGAAGAAATCATTAAAGTGTATGCAAACGTAAAACACTTTTAAGTTTAATTACACAAAAAAATTGTATTTTATAATTGTTTATTCTATGAATACTATAGGCCTAGAATCTTGACTTTTGCTTTGACCCCAAACTACTGACGCCATTAGCTAACTGTATCTTAAAATTTCGAATAAAATTTCCGCCAAACCAGTTTGACGAAGTTGGAATTTACCCAATTGGTCTAAATTGCGCGTTTGCAGGAAATAGGTATTCCCGCCTATAATGAGATAAGGGTTTCTTGATAGCGATATGAAATAATCATCAAATGAGATTACCAAATTATTTGACAAATGAAATCAATTAAAATTATAATGCTTGCGTGGCAATTTTAGAAGCAAACCGCCCTTGCACAACCCCTAATGGAGAAAGCGCCAGTTGCATATCCATCTACAACTGCCAGGCTTTGTACAATCAACTGAGGTCACGAGATCCCCAGGTCATTCGATTTTTGAGGCAATCGCAATGCGGATACCTTCGAGATCCTTTGGTCTGCTGCGGAAGCGTAGCTTATTACAAAGTAGCCACGGATCCTCCGCCAAGAACTGTTCGACCTCCCAGTTTGATACAAAATAAGAATGGAAATATACCTTCGAGGAAGACGTGCGGTAAGCAGGTAATCTAACAGTAACAATAAATAAATTCCAAAAATGACACATGTTTAATTTTTCCAGACTTCCGAGAAAATTCTAAACGGAGAGATAACCAATCTGGACGAATTCCCATGGATGGCCTTGATGGAATACCGACAACCGAATGGAAAATACACATTTTCTTGCGGAGGCTCTTTGATAAGTGCTAGATACGTTTTGACCGCAGCCCATTGTGTCGTGGGCAAGATAACACAAAAAGTTGGGACCTTGTAAGTTTGGCTACCTATCCAATAAAGTAAAATCATAGACACAGGAATATATTCCTGTGTCTATGGTAAAATGCTCTTTTGGTTTTACTAAATAACAAAATAATGGTTTTGTGTTTTTAGAGCACGAGTTCGTTTAGGAGAATACAACACCGACCAAACCCCAGATTGTGTGGTCAATTATGGGTTCGAGGAGTGCAGTGATGATCCAATAACAGTAGGTGTGGAAAGATCAATTCCACATCCTGGATATGATGACAATTCTGTACACAGACAAAACGATATTGCTTTAGCAAGACTAGAGCGAAATGTTCAATACACTCGTAAGTATTTATCGATTTAATTGTAAAATTAGACGAAAATGCTAAGCTATCTTAAATCAACTTTCTTCCACAGATTTCATTAAACCAATTTGCCTCCCTGGACCGGATGAGTCAGCCCCTGAAGGTAACAGACTCTTTGTAGCTGGATGGGGCAAAACGGAATCAGCTAGTTACAGCGCTGTAAAGCTCAAGTTGGCAATACCAATTGTTAAAAACCAAGATTGCTCTGTTACTTTCAGAAGAGCCGGAGTAACCCTTTCAGACAAACAATTGTGCGCTGGTGGGGAAGGAGGAAAAGATTCTTGTAACGGCGATTCTGGTGGTCCTCTTATGCACACGACCAAGAACGACAGCGCCCAGTGGTACGTCGAAGGAATCGTCTCCTTTGGCGCCACATGTGGAACAGCGGGATGGCCAGGAGTTTACACCAGAGTATCCAAATACCTCGACTGGATTGACGATAACGTTCAACCTTAACCAATGTGATTCCTACAATTTTATTTATTTCGAAGCTCAATTTATAAATACTGACTAGAAATACAGAAACGTTGCGAAATCAAGTGGTATCTCTTGAACACATTTAAATTTGTCGCGACCTTCGACCCAGTAAATAGCTGCAGAGTTTTAATCAGTACGAAATTTGTTAAGAAACTGATACCGTGACAATATGAACACACATACGTATTTAATTTTAATAACATTCGTTATTGTTATATTTTTACACCATGACTGTTATGGTAAGTTTTTGACAAAAGCATTTTTTAAGAATTTTAATAGTTAGGATTATCCAACTTAATAATATTCAGGTTTATGTTCAAATTCTAACTTCCATCTGGATTTACTTTCAGGATTTACAAAAACGTGCTGCATTCCGTTTTCAAAACATCCTTTAATCAATAAGTTTCCTAATGATAACCGAATCTTAGCTAAACTTACCAAATTTTATTGCGGGTACTTCAGCGAACCTTACATTTTTTGTTTAAGTGAACAAGAATTAGTTGACAGTAAGTCTGTGCATGAATTGGCGAACTATTTCAAAATTTGCTTGTTACAAAAACAACGTTTGCACGTTCTTCGAAAAACGTTTAATTTTTAATCTATCGCGTAGGTATTAATAAATTCAACATTTTTTTTTAGTTTCTGCTCAAATTACTTGTACAACTCCCAACGGAAAATCGGCGATATGCCTCCCTTTGAGCCAATGTCCCAAACTGAATTTCAACACCATCAATCAAGCAAAAATTGGTTTTAGCTATACCAAGGATTCATTATGTGGGCATTATACCGAACCAATTGTTTGTTGTGGAAGGGATGGTGAATATTCTGAAACTTATGAGTCTAATTTACCTCTAAAATCTGAATGTGGACGGTGGACCACGGAAAAGTACCCTCCATGGCTAGTTAAAATTGATGTCAAGGATTCCCATTGCTTAGGTTCTTTAATAAATAACAATTATGTACTAACCAAAGCTAGTTGCGTCATTAATCAACAAAGTTCAAATATGTACGTATTTACACATCATAAAGAATTAAAATTTTATTATCGTGGGTCCAATAATAATAATAATTATATATAAAATAATTTCAGAATCGTTCACGTGCTTTTATGCAAACAAACCTGTATGCACAATGTCATGGAAGTCAAGATGTTCCCAACGCACAAGCTTCCAAACAAAGACAGTAATGACGTGGCTCTACTCAAGTTACAAAATAAAATCCCTGGTATAATTCCTGTTTGCTTATTCGAGCAGCCTTTGGAGGTCAATGTGGAGGTAACGGCTTCCATGTTAACGAGGTACAATAATACAGCTGGATACGTCTCGTACAATCACAGCGATTTGACCATTTATCAAGAGGATTGCATTAAAAAGAATCACCCTAGGTACCCTGTTATAGATAGGGAATTTTGCATGGCAATGAAGCCAAAAGATTGCTTTAGGCACAGCTTAAAAGGGGCCCCTATCCAACTGTATGATGAAGATACCAACAAATGGTACCTGGTGGGAGTTTCCAAAGTTTGTATTCACGCGCCCCCTAGTGGGACCTTGATATCCGAAAGAGTGTTCGAATATACCAAATGGATCAAAAGTAACATCTCTTGAAAAATATGTATTTACTAAAGCACGACTTATTTAAAAATAAGAAAGAAAAGGAATGTATAATAAAAACAGACCAATTAAATTTCTATAGATTTATTTTTCATGTTGACGTAAGTATTCCAAGAATTATTTCCAACTTTACATAATTTTTTTGGTCAAAGGTTGTAATTCTAAGAAACTCAAAAACATAACCTTTAAATACAAAAATCTGCCGATGATAAGGGTAACCTTCAGTATTGAGAATATTACATTTTACGTTTCATTCAATAATTTATGTGGAACATAAATTCGCAGCCAACTCCGCGTAAAACAATGAATTACTTCCTTTGCTTTTCCTCTTTACTCCTCTTCGTTGTGGCGACGGAAGCCAAACGCTGCAGCAATGGCTTCCCTTGCATCCAAGTGACTCAATGTGAAGAAATCTACAGCGTATTGGATGCCAAAATTTTGGAGCACGACAAAGAAATGATGATACGTAATGCTTACTGTGGATATTTAGACATGCCATACGTCTGTTGTAACAGTAAGTTTAATCTAAAACCTCTCTATTATATTTTCAATTTGGATTTTTTTCTTAAATAGGAACGTGCATAACCCCTAACAATAACTACGGACATTGTGTAGAAAGGAAGGACTGTCCAGCGTTGAATGCCGCACACTTAACTCAAAATGTAGAAAAAATAAATTATGTTCTGAAAACCGTTTGTAAAGTGGAATTTGGGAAGACGTACGTTTGCTGCAATGGAGAAGAAGATTCACTCAAACCTAGATCTAGGCCTAAATGATTTACTTTTGTACTTTTTATTTTACATAATATGTAGAAATATAGGAGAAAACAATAAATAATATCATAACCAAAGGGACAAACGATATCAGATTTCATTACGAAAATACGATTGAATAAGAATTACAAATGATAGAAGACATATAAAGAAACATAATGAACACATATCACAAGATAAGTAGAATAGCATCATTATATTTATTTTTCATTGACTTTAAAACTCCAGCGAACAACAAAGATATCGAGAAACTAGAATATTTCACAGAAAAATCATGATGAGCAACAAAATAACCTAGTAATAGTTAACTCACTTATGTTAGCAACCTGTAAATGTTAACGGGCTAAGTAAACATTGTCAAAAAGTTGCCTACCGAACTAATAAAATACAAAGCAGAACTTTAAAACTTTAAATTTTACCTCAACCAATGTCTATTGCAGAAATATACAATCTACCACGTCACAACTGAAGAATATCTAAAACTCTTCTTCTCAGTGGGACTATCACTTTCTTGTGTTAGGAAACACACCACTTGTGTTTCTCCAACTCATTACATCTAAAGGATGAAATGTACAAGATATCCAAACCCATAGCCTGAATTATCTCTCAACCGGTAACTAACTTACTGGCCAAATGGCAAAAGTAAAATTCCAGATCAACTAGATTTTACTATACATTACCAAAAGCATCCCAAGAACTAACTATGATATAGAATATAGTTTTGATCTAAGCCCTAACACTCTAAGTCTAGTCAATAAAATGTGGCATCAAGGACTATTGCATAATTTAAAAGTGTCTCTACCAAGGCAAATCTAATCAAGAAATATTTTTTGTTACGATACTAAATATATTTAATATTAAAATATTACACAGATATGTCGATATTAAAATAGGTAAAAACAAGCAACCACCTTTCAATAAAAGAATGAAGATACTTTGGTCAAAAGATCTATAATAAATAGCATCCAATCGCTACTGGGCGGCTTCATCAACGTTGTTCATGAACCAACAACTTATTTACTTGTAAAATTTTAGTAGATTGCAAATTGTAAAATAGTCAAAAAATGTTACTTTGAAACTCGCATGATCAGAAAAACTTATTCTGAGATCCATAAATATGTAAAAAAAGTCCATGCGAATTCCAATTTTAATTCACAAAAATCCTGTTTACGCAGATATTGCAAATCCTTGAAATGCTTGAGGCAGGGCACGAAACAAATCTGTTTATATATAGCAACAGTTAAAGTCGGCAAACAGTATGATAAAGTGATTCTTTATAAAAATTGAGCAATCAATATATTAGAGGAATTTCATCATCTCTGAACAGTTTAATATGTAGTATTAACATGGCATTACTTATATTTTTGGTTACCGCTCTGTTGGCGGTACCAATTTTTAGCAATAAACTTGAATGTGGATACCATATCTTCGACAAAATTTACGATGGCGATTATGCGGCCATAGATGAATTTCCTTGGCTTGCTAGATTGGAATACGTTTACCAAAATAAATCAAGCGCCGGCTATCACTGTGCTGGGGCTTTGATAAGCGATCAATTTGTTTTAACCGCTGCACATTGTCTGACTCCTTTAAGTAACAAAGGAATATTTTTGTGAGTATTCTCGGTTTGTGTATTTACGATATTTTAAAAGTTTCTTTTTTTATTTTTAGGCGCAGGGTGAGATTGGGCGAATACGATACTAAAGAAGCAAAAGATTGTGTGACCGTCATGGGTTTCAAGGATTGCGCAGACGATCCTGTAGATGTTGATATAGAGTTTTTTGTTTCTCATCCCGACTACGATCACATGTTTTTAAGGAATGATATAGGTTTAATTAAGTTAAGAAATCCGGTGGGATTTTCAGGTGCGCAGGTAATGATGATGTTAATACACATTATTTTGTTTTGTTTTTGTAGGTTTTATCAGGCCAATTTGTTTACCTTTACTAAACAATATTCGCCCGGGCGAGAAACTCATTGTTGCTGGTTGGGGCCAAACTGAAACAGACAGTAAAAGTAACGTTAAATTGAAGGCGGTCGTCCCAGCAAAACCATTTGAAGAATGTTTTGAGAAATATGCGGCAAAGAACACGAGGCTTAACTCAACGCAACATATTTGCGCAGGAGGAGAAGGAGGAAAAGATTCTTGTTTGGGTGATTCAGGAGGACCCTTAATGTCCGCGTACGGGGATGGAAAGTGGAAAATTATTGGTGTTATTTCTAGTGGAATGAAATGCGGAGTTCCTCAATGGCCTGCCATTTATACCAATGTTGTCAGCTATATAAATTGGATAAAAACTAATATACACTAAAAAACTTTGCAGTTTCAGGATGTTTATTTATAAATTTTATACATTAAATCTCGTATAAATTTTATATCTTATAAAAATAAATAAATGTTAATAAAAGTCCCACTCTCGTTAATTCAAGCCCATCTCTTTCTGCATAAAATTTTTATCACTGGAACGTATAAAAAAATATAAACAAAATGGTTCAAGCGAATTGTATTTTTGGTACATAAAAATGTTCTTGACGTGAATTGTGAGAAATCCTTGACCTAGGCTTGCGTACACAATGGTTAATAACAATCAACAGCTTAATATAGCTAACAAAGAAGTAAAAATGTGATTATAAGCAAAAGTGAAATGTGGATTTCTTAGAACTCTGCACATGCATGCGATAGGAGATCATTTATTTTTCTCGAGATTAGGTCAAACTCTTGATAAAGCAATATCAGGTTAGAAACCGCTGCAATTATTTTATTGAAAAATCGTGTCCCTAGCCAATATATTAACAAGCTCAAGGGTCTGTAGTTAGTTTTCTTGGCTTGTTTACCATGGCTATGTTTTTCGTGGTTACTGTATTAGTGGTTCCAGTATTAAGCATAAATTTCGAATGTGGGTATCATACTTTCGACAAAATTTACGATGGAGAGTATTCGGCCATTGATGAATTTCCCTGGCTTGCTAGATTAGAATATATATTTCTGAATAAAACAAGTGCCGGGTATCACTGTGCTGGGACTTTGATAAGCGATCAATTTGTATTAACCGCAGCACATTGCATAATTAGTACCAGTGCAGCAGGACTATTTTTGTAAGTACATATATTATATTATAAATTTACACGTTTTGCTTATGTCTATGTTTACTGAATTACAGTTAGATTTATTTTAAATTATTTAGGCACAGGATACGATTGGGCGAATATGATACTGAACAATCGAAAGATTGCGTCACTACGTTGGGCTTTAAAGATTGCGCAGATGATCCTGTGGATATGGGAATAGAATACTTCTTCACTCACCATGAGTACTACCGCCACAAAAACGATATAGCTTTAGTGAAGCTAAATAAGCAAGTGAAGTTTTCAGGTAACGATTAATATAATTTAAGTAACTATAATAATTACCAAACTTAAAATACTAATTTGATCTACAACAACGTGTTTGATTCTTCTAGATTTTATAAGACCCATTTGTTTACCGACCAACTACACGATTCCCCCAGGCGAGAAACTCACCGTTGCTGGATGGGGTGAAACTGAAACAAATCTGAAAAGTCATATAAAACTAAAAGTGAGCGTCCCAGTCATTCGGTTCGAAGAATGCTATATAAAATTTTCGACAAAAAATACATACTTGAACCATATGCAACACATTTGCGCTGGCGGAGAGAAAGGAAGAGATGCTTGCTCAGGAGACTCAGGGGGACCCTTGATGTCCACGTATGGCGATGGAAGGTGGAAAATTATTGGTATTACTTCTACTGGAAACAAATGTGGGATTGCTGGATGGCCAGCAATTTACACCAAAGTTGACAATTATATAGATTGGATAAAATGGAATATATACTGAAGAACACAGACTTTCCCCTTGATGACGATGATAGTGAGAAATTATAATAAGTGCGATTACGTACTTTTGAATTCCGCCTTCTACCTACAGTATTTTTCGTAAACTGCATACATAGTGAAATGTAATTAGAGAATTAGGTAACAATAAATGAGTACATATTAATTTCTTCTCTGATCTTTTTTTATACTTTTTACCGAGTAATCCTGAACTACCACTTTAAATATCTCATAAGTTTTATGATTTCTAAGAAAGAAGGTAGTTATAAAAAGCTATTGAAGTTATACTATTGCTTGTAGAAATATGTACATACAGAATTCATCTAAATACCTGTATATTTCCACGTTGTTTCGCTGTTTAAGAAATATATGACGTAAATATTATCTACAAAATTATTCTGGGAATTTTGAGATTTTTTAATTGCCAAGGTTGTTGTTCCTAGAAATCCAAAATCACAGCCTTGAACTTAAATAGTTTTTCATCGATAGCAGTAGCCTTCAAAATGGCAGCATAATAAATTATGTTGTTGATTTCATTGCATGATTTATATTCTACGTTTTGAATGAAATTTAAAAGTAATTTATTTTCAGCTGTGATTTCTGAGTATCTTTCTTTTTCTTACTATTCGGTAATCATAAATTTCTACATAATCATAAACTTTGACATTTTTAATTTTAGATACTTAATTAATCACATGCCTTTCTACCATTAGATATGAGGTCGCCTACGTATAAAATATATTCTTTGTTATTGCAGATCCTACCATTTGGAATTCTATCAAATGCTTGTCTAGGCCCACAAAGCAAATATTTTTTTCCAGAATTTCTCCTGTTTTTCGTCTCAGATCAATCAGCTAATCAATGTTATTGATTTTTTATTTCTGATTTTATTTTATATACTTGAGTATGCCCTTACGTCTGAAATTTTTATTGATTTTTCACCTTGATTTCCCACATTGGATTATTATATTTTCATTCTTCCTATTGTAACTCACTTAATATTAAAACACTAAAGCACTGTCAAAAAATCTCTTTTTAATAGATGTAATGTTATTAATACTTCATTCTAAATAAGGATTATATGTCTACCATCTTGTAAGTATATGTTCCTACTGTAAGTATATGTTCCTACTGAAAATGATTGCTGGATTGTGTCATGTAACATTTAGCTGAGGGCTTCCCAATATTGCGGATAGTGTGTATAATTTATGTGGAGTTCGTCAAGTGTGTTTATAAACTGAATGAACTGATTAAATTTGAGAAAGCAACACGTGAATATGTAGGTACAATATTTTCAATTTTCTTACTATTGCTTGTGTTACATTGGAAACGATTTGGTATTATTTTTTAATATTAAAAAGTAACGTACACATCTTGATGGACATTATTAATAGTTCTGTAACTAGCTGCACGATTAAAACTGCGAGTAGTTGATAACAGGTGAATCTTTCTACAATAGAATCTTAGCTAAGTATTGTAACGAATCCATATGTCGGGGACCAAACAATAGAATCTCCATGATTCCACTATCCCGGACATGACGTTTAAAAGTCGAAGGTCAAAGGCGCTTATGCCCTTGTATTACTGTAGAAAATGGCTCAAAGTGATCGTCGTCGTAGTAGGCTTCCAACGTTGAAAATCCGTAGACCCAAAAATCCTTGGAGTAGGGTGGCAAAGTGCAACAATATTAAACCTCATCTTATACGGTCTCAGAACAAAAAGGAAGGGAAATAACTCAATAAAACACCTGGTTCTCAAAACAAATAACAAATCATCCATTGAGCAAAGACAGCGATATTTGAGGGTTAATTTACAGTACTCCCGGGAGATTATTACCATCACCATGTTGAGCAAAAAGGGGTGAATGACTAAGCTAAAAGGTAGTGGGTAGTAGTATGTTTAGCATGTTCTTTCATGGCCACTGACTTCTATTGCTCTCGATCCAGATGAAAGACCACGTTAAATTTTCCTACCCTGAAGACAACCTTCCCCTTGTGCTAGAATCACTGATTTCTATAAGTCTGGATTTTTGGGGGGAAAATTACACCTTTTCTATAGATGGAAGAAACCTTTCCGTGTTCTAAGCCATCGCTTCCTATAAGTCCGAGCTGTGAGGATTGAAACTCCATATAATTTTGTGCATGGTGGTAACAATAATCGTTGACAAATATTAGTCGAGAATTTATGGGGGGTTGTTTGTGACAGTTATCCTTGGGTGGACTGGTGCCTGCGCGATCTGGAACAGATGAACAAGGCAATATCAGAACTTCACATAAAGGCATGGTTTTAGGGGGAACAAATGTTTATCAAATTTGTAAGGTAGTGTGTAACATTTTTTTAGGGATAGTGTTTAGATAGGTTTTTAAAGACAAAACCATCGGATACCCCCAACCTGTCTAATTCACTCATTAGCACGTCCAGGGAGTTTCCTCTGGAAAACCCATAGGGACAAAGTGTAAAGATAGTTTTTTTGAAATATAAAACCATCGGATACCCCCAACCTGCCTAATTCATTCATTAGCACGTCCAGGGAGTTTCCTGCGGAAAACTACCGAACCAAGTGTAAAGATAGTTTTTAGAATACAAAACCATCGGATACTCCCAACCTGCCTAATTCATTCATTAGCACGTCCAGGGGGGTTCGTCCGGAAAACTATCGGCGATTAGTGTAAGAGAGTTGCTGAAAGGATCTCTTAAATTAAAAACAAAATTATTGCTTAAATATTTATAGGGGACAGTGTGAAGATAGTTTTTAGAATACAAAACCATCGGATACTCCCAACCTGCCTAATTCATTCATTAGCACGTCCAGGGGGGTTCGTCCGGAAAACTATCGGCGATTAGTGTAAGAGAGTTGCTGAAAGGATCTCTTAAATTAAAAACAAAATTATTGCTTAAATATTTATAGGGGACAGTGTGAAGATAGTTTTTTAAATGCTAAACCATCGGATACTCCCAACGTGCCTAATTTACTCATTAGTACGTCCAGGGAGTTTCCTCCAGAAAAACCATGGAGGGAGGAGGGGTATAGATAGGTTTTTAGAACCAAACCATCGGATATTCCCAACCTGCGCACTCCTAGGCACGTCCAGGGAATTTCCTCCGGAAAAGCCATCGAATCAAATGTAAAGATAGTTTTTAAAATACAAAACCATCGGATATCCCCAACCTACCTAATTCATTCCTTTGCACGTCCAGGGGGTTTCCTCCGGAAAACTATCGGTGATTAGTGTAAG
>JAWQRP010002429.1:0-15635 GCA_033557875.1 Quadriops clusia | reverse complement strand
TAGGTAAATTTTGTTCAAAAATGATGCTGAAATTTACGAATTTGCAGGGTCGTATAAAAACGGCCGACACATCAAGGGCATTAACGATATCATTGCGATGTTTACGTTTTTTACAAGCAAAAACTATCATTAAAACATGTACAAAATTTCAAAACGATCAAAAATTGTATTCCTTATGTCCTTGTGTACACCCTGCATGTATATCACATAATATTATGTATATCTGTGATATTATATACTGTAGAATACAAACATATTATGTAGACAATATTGTCACTGATCGTAGCTCTATGAAAGTGGTATAACATACAGTTCGATTTTTTTAAAATTTTGATGTTATGCTCAGCATTGAAACAATTGCTCCACCCTATGATTATCCTTCACTTGCGCAAGTTTCCAATTAAAACCAGATTAATCAATCCGTCGCAACCATAGCAATATTATGATTAATTGGGTCTTCGGCCTCTTCTCATCATTGTTTGCAAAATTCGTGCTATTAGGCGTGCCTAGGTTTCTTTAGATCCTGCTTTAGATCCATCTCGCGAGGCACTCGTAAAAATATTCATTGATGCGCAACAATGGCGACACGAGGAATGTCCTTATTAATTTCGCTGGAATAAAACAATGGTCGGATTACCAGATCGGACATGCAGATACGAGCTCATCCTTCCTCATTCTGCGGTCGTTAGGCTTTGTTTGTCATCTCTTCTTCTTGATTAGCATTCGAACTGGAGGAGCTCGCCGGAAACGCGCAAGCTCTTGCGCAATCCCGGATTGTTTTCCCACAGCGATCTGCTTTGATTTCAAGTAGGTTTTGTTGCCGAACTGATGCTAATCAACGGCGCTGCCGCAGAGGTTTACATATGTACCCAACAAATCAAGCCCAATCTTCGTGCGAGTACGCACAAAGTGTTTGTTTGCGCTCGCGAGTTTATCTAAATGTTTGGCAGAACCGTTAGAGCAGCATTTATTATTCTAAAGTTATTTTGATCATCTGGAGGATTGCACATCGCCGAGCGGGAAAAACTTAATTCATTTTTGCACGAAATCTTATATTGGTGGTATAAAAATAATGTGGGTATACCAACATACTTATATATATAAATAATCCATCTCAAAATTATACATCATAAAAAGATATATAAAGATATGTTATCAAATAATAGAATATTCCTTATATCTGTATAATAATATAATATTCACCACAAAATAATATAGTAATAAGTATAATAATATACTATTTAATAAGTATAAAATAATGATTTTATATAAAATAATAAAACTATATACAATAATAAAACTATATACAATAATAAAACTATGTACAATAATAAAACTATATACAATAATAAAACTATATACAATAATAAAACTATATACAATAATAAAACTATATACAATAATAAAACTATATACAATAATAAAATTATATACAATAATAAAACTATATACAATAATAAAACTATGTACAATAATAAAACTATATACAATAATAAAACTATACACAATAGTAAAAAATATATAGTAAATTGCTGGGACCACCTACGAGGACCTAAGGCCTCCTACAGCAACATCTCTGTTGACACCAATTAAATAAAACATTTTTCTTTGCACAAATTTGGAAGACGTTTCGAAAGATTCAATCGCAACATGGAAATGACGAATAAGGACGGCTGACGATATTCGATTTGGCAATATCTCCGTGTGTGGTTCTCTTGTAGGAGCCTATCGCTCGATCACCTCCGATTATTCAAGATTTTATGCATAATCGAGGAAGCCATCTAGAAAGACATCCACTGTCAGAAACGTGATATCCTTAATATATTTTTAAAGTTTTATTATTGTCACAATAGTAGTAGTAACAAAAATAATAAATAAATAATACTTATCGCAAAAACACCTATTCAGCCATTGTCACAACATCAAATACGACTTTAATAATTCAAAACTCTTGTATCGCGGATGAACGCTTATCTGATGTTCTTCAGTTCCCCTGTAATTAATTCCTCTTCTAACTCTCATTAGACTTTCGAGAAAGGTGCACGATCCTGCAATTATTTTTTTTAACAATTAACTATAGTTAATATAGTTATATATATAAGCAAATGTTAATTGTTAAATTTCTACAAACGCTGTTTATTACAAGCTTCCCTATCCTTCTCTGTTCTAGTGCTCGCATGGCTCCGGGTTCTTCGAGCTCCAGGTCCTGGAGATGGCCAACTTGCGCCTGGAACTGTCGAATGGTGAGTGTTGTGGCGGGATGTCAAGGACGTCAGTGTCACCAAGGTGCGCGACGCCTTGCAACACTTTCTTCAGATTGTGCCTCAAGGAGTATCAAAGCAACGTGACGAGCACAGGATCTTGTTCCTTCGGGAACACATCCAGTCCTGTGCTGGGCAGAGACTCCTTCACCCTCGCGGATCCCGAACGGGGGAAAATGGTGCTACCCTTCACCTTCAGATGGACGGTAAGTCGCCCTTATTTTCTTTACTTGTCACTAGATTTAAGTATATTAGAATTAGTCGTCCTACTTACTTCAATAGTTAAAATAACTAGTTGTTTAGTATGAATAGGGATAAACAAACATGTAACTATTAGCAAAGTTGGCAACGTCGTTGGCAGTACTGTCACCCTAACACCCCGTTACCTTGACAACCAAATCAACAACTGTCAGTTTGTGCTAATTTTATTCAACGTGCTTATTTGGTACATGTGATAATTATGAAGAATTCTTATTAATTCTATTTCTAACTCGGTTAAAGGATTCGATAAAGCCACGTTGGAAGTTTTGGGACGTTTATCGCGGAAAGTGTAAGTTTGTAATAACGTTTTTAAAAGTATATAACCGCATATTACGTACTATAGGGAAATCGTTCCAAAATAACTTGTGTCAAATTTGCGCGAGTTTCCATTTTCACTCGCTCGAGTCTCCTATTACATTTTCCTATGTTGATAAATTTAATTTACATTCTTATTATTATTATTATTATTATGATCATGCTTATTATTATTATACTTACTATTATCATGCTTATTATTTTTATTATCATGCGTATTATTATTATTATTATGATTTTTCTTATAAGCATTGTTTCTTAAGAATCCTATTTGTGAACCTTTAAACATGAACACCAGTATACACAACATACCCACACATACAGAGAATAAACTGCAACACATTCAACATACCCATCATCCAAAATACCGATCAATCGCGTCGTAAAAACCTAGAACAATAGGACGATGAGAGCGAACCCATAAAACTCCAAAAGGTTACCGAAGAAGTGGACTTGTGTGTGGGTACAAGCATGACATAACGACATGGCTTACGAAAGATCGGACGATTGCAGCGGCCGAGGATCAATAAAAACTCATATAAAACTGTATCGACGTTGATATCGCGGTTTATCCGCTTTTAGAAAGGTGGAACAGAGCGTTTGCTCGTTTTATTGCTCCGAATTAATAAATTAATATGTGAGGCAATAATCCCAAGTTGCGAGCGCTGCAGCGCTGCCTGCGCTTAATGAACAAGTTTTTAGGCTATAACTCAAGATACTGAGATAAAGAAAAAATAAAAAGGGAATAAAACGCTGCAACACGCCATGTAGCAAGTATGCAACACATGTCGTGTGAAGTATGGATCCTGTGTTTTGAGTGAGGACTTCCACAGACTACTGGATGCTGGCTGGGAAAAACTATGGACGAGTTGAGACTTGTCTGTGTGAGATTCTGCATATATGATCACTGACAAATATACTTACATGCTTGAGCGTAGATATCTGTGCAGGGTGTGATGTTATCCGAACAAATGATTGTGCAATAATCTAAAATCATTTCATCGAAATGTTCTGTGATGATAAGGTTAAAAATCGTAATAATAATAATATAAATACTAATACTAATAATAATAATAATAAAATATTTATTATTTCTTGACTCACTATATAATTATATTTTTTTATTCTCGGGTATTTAGAGTCTTATGTTATTATATATTCTGTATCCTGATGATGTCTAAATAATAAAGGCGAAACGTTGAGAATTAAATATTTTGAAAACAAAAAATTAAGACTCTAAATACCCGAGAATAAAAAAATATAATAATAATAATAATTGTAAACAAAAAGAACAATACATAAACCTTGCTTCAAAAGTACGAAGGCAGATACGCACGAGAATAAAACTTAGTTTACTCAAGATTAGTCACTCACTTCCTATTCCCATCAATAATTTTGTGCAAGAGTGTTTGTTATTTATTTTGCTGTGTAGATATTTTGCTCTGTGTACTAAACGAGGTTAGCAGATATGTGCGCACATTTCACTTCACCAGCTAATATTCTATAGACAACAACAAAATTTGTTCTTCAACCAAATATGTTCTCCGACAAAATTTGTTCCCCAACAAAATTTGTTCTCCAACAAAATTTGTTCTCCAACAAAATTTGTTCTCCAACAAAATTTGTTCTCCAACAAAATTTGTTCTCCAACAAAATTTGTTCACCAACGAAATTTGTTCACCAACGAAATTTGTTCTCCAAGAAAATTTGCGTTTGCTCCGGTATTTATTTCAGCGCATATTTCAGCGATGTTCAATATTTAAGTACGCATTTAAGTGCCTAACTAACTTTCAGCTAACTAGGAGAACACAAAGCGATTGCTCCAATAAATACGACAACTCCGGAGTCTCAAAGCGTTTACAAGTCCCCCGGATCGATTTAAGAACATCGTTAGAGCTTATATCGCAAGAGGATCTGACTCGGAAGTCTGATCCGGTTTCGGAATAAATTAGATAGGATTAAATCTCCTCAAAGAGCGTTCCCTCGCGATCGCCAGTTTCCTTCTAGGGAAAAACGAACGCAAAAACCGTCCAGTAAATTCGCCAAATTATTGCTTGTAAACCAGCCTCGATTTTTTACGAACGTTAGTTTAAACGGGGTCTCGCTCGTCATTGTTTAGCATTTTTCAAACGATGAGTAACAGCACAGAATATTCTGTGCTAACAGTAAGCAACAGCAGCGCTGGCTTATTAACATTCTGTAATTGATCGCCGCATCCTGAATCGTCTTATTTCAATTCGCGTTCATGTACGGAGCGACAAGAATTGTTTTCACATAACGGACGCTAAATCTGCTCTTCCTTTATTATTTTAATTAAATCATAATAATGTTACTGTATTCAGGCGACGGAGAGAGGGAATTCCAGCTTACCGCTGCGGATTAACCTTCCTTAATAGGAGTCGCACAATTTTCAATTAGGCGTTTGGAATAATTACACTAACCTACTATTGCTAAATAATAGCAATAATTAATAATGCTATTAGTAATAATAATAATAATGATAATAATAATAGTGATAATAATAATATTAATGATAGTAATAATAATAACAGTAACAATTAATAAAAATAATAGTAATAATAATAATTACCAATAATATTATTTACAACGTGTGACAAAATGAATTTTGAATAAGCACTTTCATTTTTATTAATCCAGCACATTAACATCAATTAGCGGAGTTTAATGGTATAATAATTTAATGGCATAAGCTCCCTGGAGGCCAAGGAGACAGACGAGCGAGCACGTAGACGAATTGCTAAACGCAACGACAAAAAACTCGTTATTACGGCTTAGGATCTCTTTCTTCGGGCATCTCTCGCATGCTTGACTTTATTCCCGGTCTTTACATTTAATTAAACTTTGAACAACGCTAAAGTCCACGATAAAACTCTTCTCCTTCCCAGATGACATAAAAGATAATTAGGTATCTCAGTTATGTTTTAATTGTGAACCGACTTTTCTTTATTTTTCTCTTAAAACGCTTTTCTAGTACTAACAAATGAGTACTGTACGAACGACCTACAGGTGTTTGTATTAGTTCTATTTATGACTATTTGTTCGTAGAAAATGGGTTACAACATGTGTTTTAACCGAGTTTTAACTCCTTCGATTATAGTCTTAACATTATAGTTTCAACTCCTTCGATTATAGTTTCAATTCCTTCGATTATAGTTTCAACTCCTTCGATTATAGTTTCAACTCCTTCGATTATAGTTTCAACTCCTTCGATTATAGTTTGAACTCCTTCGGTTATAGTTTCAACTCCTTCGATTATAGTTTCAACTCCTACGATTATAGTTTCAACTCCTTCGATTATAGTTTCAACTCCTTGGATTATAGTTTCAACTCCTTCGATTATAGTTTGAACTCTTTCGGTTATAGTTTCAACTCCTTCGATTATAGTTTCAACTCCTTCGATTATAGTTTCAACTCCTTCGATTATAGTTTCAACTCCTTCGATTATAGTTTCAACTCCTTCGATTATAGTTTTAACCCCTTTAGAGTTTCTACCATTTCCATCAGAGTTTTAACTCTTTCAATTAGTGTTTTAACCCTTTCGACTAATGCTCGCTCAACTCGGATTAATGCGAGACTAGAAATGCATCAGCGAAGGCTGCGGCCGGCATACACAATGAGAGAGAGGGCAATAAGTTTTCCCACGGTGACCAACTGAGTCATGATGTCATGCATTGAGTTGTGTTTGTCACCTCTATCGTACGAATGTATGTATAGGCGCATGTATGTGGTACAGCTTTTATGTATGTGGTAGAGTACAGTGCAGCAAGCCGGTCAAATCGCCGCGCCGCCAGCTAGATCCAAACACTCACTGAAATTCGATCAGAGGAAGCTTAGCCGACCCACGTCATCACTTTGCGGATCCTAATGTTCGTGGGCCGAAAAATATATATCGCGAAATAGACGAGAACTAGGTTATTAGAGATAGTAACGGCACTTATAAGTAATAGTAATACCACCTATAACTATTTAATCCTATAGTATTACCAATGGTATTACTATATACCAACGACTGCTATGTACCTACTATCGTTATGTATAACTATTGCTATGTATAACTATCGTCATGTATAACTATCGCTATGTATAACTATCGCTATGCATAACTATCCCAAACAATAATAATTTATGAACTAAAACAAGGTTACGTCTTCTATCGGAGAAATTACAATAAAAGAGCGAACATTCGATCTGGGCATAAATCTCGGCCAATCTGACGTTCGACAAGATTTATCCATTCCTTTTATTGATACATAATGCATGTGCGTGTGTGTTACTCCGACATTTTCCATAAAACCCAAGGTTTCTCCTATGTTCCTGCATAAATCATCAAGAACAAATTTCGCCTCCCAATGCAGCAGAACATTTAATTTGTCTTCACCTATACGTTCTACAGATCCGTTTCATCATTATGTATGAGAGCTATGGAAGTGTTACTATGTAGAAATATTTTTCTGTTTTTTTTTCTTCTTTTAATGGCACTTAATTTTATTTTTTCTAAATTTACACAGTAATGGTTTGAGTAGATACAAAACTTAAAAAATCTAGAGCTATATTCACATTATAAGGGTTAGAAAATGAACAAATCGTGTATTAAATTAAGCAATCCATCAATTTTAATTAATTGGATACACATAAACAGTTTCATTAATTCTTAATTGTTATAAATTTCTATTATTATTATTATATATTATTAATTTTATTAATTTATAATATATTATTAATTATATTAATTTATAATGTATTATTAATTATATTAATTTATAATATATAATTAATTAGTTAATTAATTGATAATCATAATCGGACAATAATAATGCAAGTAAGAGGAATTCATTAATCAATAATCGTAATTATCAGAGACAAACGAAAGCAATTCGTCTTGCCGAGCTTCCTCATAAATAAACCTCGAAATCCCGCAATAAACTACCCTTTCGGCCGGCCGAAATGTAAAATATCCCAAGTATTATCGCATGGACATGTTAATGAAGAAAATAAACGAAATAAAACCCTCACCTTCGAGATTCTTTTATAACTAAAAGCGAAACATCAATTCTATTACCTGGCCTTCTGTCCTCGTCCTCCGAATAGGTTCCCCGTGCGTCTTTCTCGCTCCCGAGGACCCTATAAACCATAATAAGAGATAAACTAAGAGGACTTATCACATCATTACCGAGGGGACCGCCCAGCGCCCGGATTTTCGTGTTCGCCGTCTTCGTCCCTCGCGAGATAGAATCATAGGCGAGAGGAGGACGGGAGACGCAGGACGAGGTCGAAAATGCAGGAGAAATTCGGTTTGTTTTATTGTTGTTTGGAGTGTCCAAGCGAGAAAAAAGGAGAACAGGTTGCTGGACACAAGAATGGAGATCATTCGGACAAGTTGGCTACACACAAAAACACGGCCTTCCCTGCCTTTTAACGTCTTTAGCCCTATCTAACGGTGGAGATCAGATTGTTCGACAAAGGCTCGCCTCGTTCTACAATCCTGAGATTAATAGAACTGTCAAGGAGGAGAGATGTCGCCCCATTATTTCTGTATCCACGGATTTATCGGGACCTGGTGTATCTATGTATATTCGGGCTCGTATTAATTTCATTCTTTAACTTAACTTAAAGTCTGCTCTATTCTGTTTCTATTCTATTCTGTTTCTATTCCATTCTGTTTCTATTCTATTCTGTTTCTATTCTCTTCTGTTTCTATTCCATTCTGTTTCTATTCTATTCTGTTTCTATTCTATTCTGTTTCTATTCCATTCTGTTTCTATTCTTTCCGTTTCTATTTTATTCTATAGTAAACGCAAATAGAGAAGTGTGAGGTGACGTCATCATTATCTGAGGCAAAAATAATTGGCACTCCTACAATTTGCGCCAATATATCAAAATTTTAAGATTATGTTATGTTGATGAATGTTGGAATTAAAGTAAGTGAAAATTTTTGTATTCAGTTTCTTTTAGGAGCGCTAATGCTTTTTGGGGGAGATAGTTATGACGTCACCTCACACTTCTCTATTTGCGTTTACTCTATAATGTTTTCTGTTGAACTATGAACATTACACACATAATAACGAATACGTACTTAATGTAGCAAAATTCTAATACATACTTATATTAATAAATTTCTATAGAACATTAAAATTTAAACAACTGATGTATGTATACGTGCAAAATATACACATATATTATTAGTCAGCCTGATGATACACAGAGAGAAAAATTATAGCAAAATTATCTAAAATGTAGACATAGTATCTAAAATGATTCATTATTTTTCAGTCTCCTAACTCATTTAGTTCATCTAGCTTATATTAAATATATAAAATATCTGAATTAATTTTTCGTTAAAATAACTACACATTTATTATACAAACATATATTATAACAAACATATATTATAACATTAATAACACAAATAGATAAATGAACCATAATGATTAGTTGAATGTTATAATAACAATAGTTTCAGCATAGGCGCTTTGTATTTAACTTGTCTAAAGAGGCAGATAATTTATTTAATAATAATAAATGAATTAAAGACAAATTTAGATGAATAATTTCATTTATATAGGTAAATAAATAAATGTTCTTATGTATATATTTCAATCATATAATTTAGTATAATTACCTGTTTTAAGTAGGTGATGTATCTAAAAATTTAGTATGTGCGACTATAAGTAGGTAGGTAATTCAACCATATAGGTAATACAGTAATATTAACTCTTGTTAGGTAGATATTTATACCATATGTTATGTAGTAAAATTGGTTCTTAATGTAATTTATTTAAACTATTTAGACTCAAGTTTACAATAGTCAAAAAAACTTTGACTATTATAAAATTGTCACTAAATAATTTAAAAAATGCATTATAAGAATCAAAGTTTACTACAATGATATAAATAACTTCCTTCATTTAAATTTATTTCAGGAAGGTATTTAAATTAAACAATAATTACTACTCACTACTCTCCACTGTTCCAGATCAGTACTAGGTTGGGGTACTAGTTAAATCAACCACAGAATTGGTATTTTTTAAATACACAAAATATTAATTTTGCCATTGTTAATATGGTCTGGTAATCCTGTGCAGGGGCACACTTTGCACATGTCTAACACCAAACATGTGCAATTAGCTTTAATAATAATTGAAGAAGTAAAATTGACCAGCTAACTAGTCCTGCCAAAGATAATTACCCACCGTTAAACAACAACATAATTTAAAGGGTTACTTGTCAAGTCCATTTTTGACATTTTTCAGGAGAATAATTTTATAATTTTATCGCGCATTAAAAACATTAACCAGTAGTTCATTTAAATGTGATAGTAGAAACTATTTTACATTTTAAGAATGTTCTAAATTTTTATTTACTGTAGATGATTCATCTTCTATATATACAAAATTACTACCACAAAAGTAGCTTTTTCACCTAATTTGGAATCAACGAAATTATTTATACGGAAGAACCACTTACTATCTGTAAAAATGTCTACGTTTTTAGTAGAAATATATAAATGATTAGGGATTTTTGAACCATTTAGTTTAGAATAAAATGCTATGAGATTTAGTAACATAATTTAGTTGATAATACTACAGATTTAGTTGTTTTACATAAAAAAGTAGAATATTGGACTATATTTTTCACTTGTAGCGTTAACTAATTCAAATTCATTAATTTTCCATTTAGGAATGGCTGTTCGTCTATAAAAATTGATTCATTAACTACAAATTTAATTCAATAAACTAATATATTTTCAACTAAAGCGGTTTAGTTAAAAGTACCAAGTTATTTCTCTCTGTGCGCGTGTGTGTATAATAATTTAACGGGTGTCTTCTTTCCGAATATGTGGAATTGCAGTAAGTAAATTTCTAAACTTTAATTACCTAATTTTCCAATATTTTAATTACCTAATATACCTACTAAACTCCATTGCAATATCTCAAAATATAAATGTTATTTCCATAACAGGTATTAAGGGAACCGGTAATTTTTTGGTATTAATTAATTACATTCAGGTGGACAAAGGATTGCCAATTCATTACTGAATGTAATGCAGCATTTCATTATGAACATATTGAACTTTCAACGGATTAATTACAGCTAATTTGACTATGAATTATTTTGTTACAATAGCAATTTCATACATTTATACCCCGCGAATAAATATTACAGAAACTAAAATTGCTAGCTGACAAATTCTAAAACGCTACACGAGGCAAAATCCGGTAAAAGGAAAACATCATCAAAATCAAGACACCAACAAAAGACACACTAGCAAAAAAGAAACGCTAACAAGAGAGAAATGCCGACAAGAGATAAATACCGATAAGAGAGAAATACCATCTAGAGAAAACTACCTGCTAGAGAGAAATGCTATCAAGAGAGAAATACCAGCTAGAGAAAAATACCATCGAGAGAGAAATACCAGCAAGAGAGAAACACCAGCAACAGAGATACACCAGTAAGAGAGAAACACCAGCGAGAGAGAAACACCAGCAAGAGAGAAACACCAGCAAGAGAGAAACACCAGCAAGAAACAAACGCCAGCACAAGCCAAATGCTTCCGTAAGGGCAACTAGTTGAAGAAGAGTAACGAAGTGCGAAAAGTCCTTCGGACGGGTTCCTCGTATTAATCACCCGGGCCAGGAGGAGCATTTAATTAATTAATTCAGGTTAGCCCGACCGAGGAAGGCCCCCAAACAGAAAGTATAATAATACACCGAAATTAGTCTGAATGTTTCATCTCTCGCCCTCTAGGGGGCGTCGGAGAAGAGGACGAGCGAGAGGCATTTCTTTTCCTGAATTGTATTGCACCTGAGACTTAAAAGTACGTCCAAAGAATTTTAAGGGACTTTAATAATTCAATTTATATTATTTCAAGCTTCGCTGCTCTGTCGTTCTCCCCCCGACAGGACAAAAAAACAGCCCGCTCTGAGGCTCTCACTTTACGTGCCGTAGCTAATGCACTTCACGAGCCAAGATTTATTTCCTTGCTTTATTAGATAATGTGCGTTCCATATCTTACAAACTTTACTCACATCAATTTTGTAAAAATCTAGAAATTATTTGTAAATATGAGACAATCTTTTTTTAGGACTCTATTATTGTCTTATTCTTTAACAAGAATATCCCGTACTTTTATTTAACGATAGATTTATATGCAACGTGAGCCTGTAAGTTCGCACCAAATTTGTTTTATTATTGCTACAGTGAAACCTCCCATTAGAGGACACCCACGGGACCGTTTAATTTGTCGTTTAATGAGAGGTGTCCCTTAGTGGGAGATATTTCCGTTTCAAAAGTCATTTTTAGTTTTCGATTTAACTCTTTGTGGTCACTTTTTTTTATACATAAAACAAATATGTGAAAACACACATTTACTTTGATCATAGAAATATATATTTAAATTTTAAAATAATCAGTAATGTTGGTTTGTTTCATATTGTTATTTACAAGGTGTTTGTAAAATGCAATTCTAACTCAGAAATCAAACGTAATACGTTCATATCACCTTTGTGGAGGCTAAATGTCTTAAATTGTTGAATGTTTTTATTGCTTCTTTGTAACTTTTTAACGATGTTTCTTCCATTTCTTCATCACTTTCTTCCCATGCAGCTTCCCTTTCGTCACGTAGGTTCTCCGTGATCGTAATAATGTTTACATCACAATTAGTTTCTATCTGCAATTCTGAGTCAACATTAATAAGATCATCTATGTAAATTTCATTATTTAACCGAGCCATTTTCATCAAATTTGACAATGTACTTAACAGAATGTCATCTTCTTCAGTGAATGTAGAGTCCATACAAATGTTCCCACTTAAACCTGCTTTCCTGAAACAATTTGTTATTGTTTCCTTTTTCGCCGAAGTCCATGCAGCATCTATCCAAGTTACAGCGTTAAGAACATTAACCTTATTTGATAACTCAGTAGCATTACTTGTATTATCTATTTTGAAATCAAGTCTTTTAAAACTAATAGCCTATAGAACGTTTTAAAATTCTTTATTATTCCCTGGTCTTGAGATTGTAGCATACAGGTAGTATTGGGTGGAAGAGAGTCTAGTTTTTTATTTGTTAATTTTAAATTGGTTGGATGCGATGTAGCATTATCCAATAACAGTAGAATTTTTCATTTTCTCTGGGTCATCTTCCTGTCAAATTGTTGGAGCCAATTTGACATTATATCTGTTGTCATCCGTGCTCTTTCATTAAACTTCCAATGAACTGGCAAATCTTCTAATTTAATGTTCTTAAAACACCTAAGCTTTTGGGATTTTCCTATCACAAGAGGTTTTTCTTTTTGACCTAGCATATTTGCACAAAACAGCATTGTTAGTCTGTCTTTTGATCCCTTCTCGGAACTACACCTTTGATTTTTTTCACACATAGTTTTATTAATACTAAGTGGGTCTTGGACTTTCTAATCTTCAATTACTACTTTTTTCTTTCTTTTCCTTAAAGAAAAGTAAGAATAAATTTTCTACAAGCATTGATTGCTATCTTTTATTTTAATCACTGGACTGTAATCCCAAGAAAAAAAGTAGTAATCATAGTTTTGTTTGGAATTTCTTTAAAAAACAATCCAGTCTCATCAGCATTGTATATGTCCGCTGGTGAGTAGTTTTTGATTAGAAAAGCAATCCTTTCATTTCAAGAATTGATTTGAACCATATCAATTTCTCGTTCTTCTCCGGAAATTTGTTTATAGCTGATATTGTGTCGTACTCGAAATGTTTCTAGCCATCCATTAGACGCTTTGAAATTGTCCAACTTTAATTCATTAGCAACTTACAACGCCTTTTCTTTAATCATAACACCGGATATAGGAATGTTTTTAGCACGTGCTGCCCTAAACCATTCAAACACAATTTGATCAATTGCTAATCCGTTGGTCTTTAGAAACTTTGTTTTTCGTCCATCGTCTCCATTTTCTCTCCAACACTTTAGATATTCTTCTTTCCCTATTAAAATACTAGCAGCTTGATTCTTACTTATTGAAAATTTCATCCCGATTTCACGTAAACTTAATTGATTTATTTTGGCTTCTTTTATTACTTCCACTTTTTCGCGAAGAGTTAAAGACTTTCGTTTATTCGAACTCATTTTGAAGACTAGGTTTACTTAGTGATAGAAACAGATGTATAATGCCTACCAAAAATCACATTAAGTGGCCGGTCGAAAAATGGGATAAAAATGTTGGGCGATCGCACGAAAACTAGCATCCTTCGGCTAATATGAGATAGAGGCGAATTTCGCTCAGTAACGATCGCTCAAATGCGCCCCCACTGCTTAAACAGAATTTTTGAAGTACAACTCTTTCATAATAATTTACATTTACATTTGCCCGAAATGGTGTAACTTAACGAGAGGTAAAAATACATTGATAATATTCGTTTGGAACTTGTAAAAAGTGTCCCTGTCCTTTAATGAGAGTGGCCCTTAATGAGAGGTGAATTCGTTCAGAAACTTATACGAATTCAAACTAGCCTTAACAAATTGTACTTTATTCAGAGGTGTCCCTTAATAAGAGGTGTCCTCTAAGGGAGGTTTCATTGTATATAAGAATAAAGTACAGACCTTTACCTATTATATAAAAGGCAATTTATAGTAAAAATATTGAAATATGTTATTAGAAAATTTAAACTATTTTTATAATGAAATTCAATTGCATACTTAAATCTATAATTCACTCTCTTTAAGACAAAATTAAAAAAAGAAATTGAAATGTACACGTACCCAAAACGAGACCAACCCCTATTAAGGTTTCATAAATGCCCCCTTACATAATCCATATAAAAAGGAAGTTTCCAAGGCGTAAAATGCCCAGAATAATTCGAAAGAAACAAGCATGCTAGAATTCCGCGGCCCGCCGCGATAACATCAATCGCACAAATACCTACTGTGTCTCCTTTGCATATTAGGCGTCAATTTCTATTTCTGACAAGAAAGCAAAAACCGCCTTCGGCCCGGTCGCCTTATTTTTAGAGGCACGCAATCGATAGGACGTATTAAAATATCCATACATTTGATTTAATTCCATTAAAATGTCTTTTAAAAAGCCGAATTCGCACGCAACCCGGGTTTAATGTGGCGGAAGGAATTCGGAGGTGTTCGAGGTGATTGATTCGAATGGAGACACGTTCCACATACCGCCGCCAGGGGCCGTGGCCACCGACATATAAGTCTCATTTACAAAACCTCGGTTTTTCTTCAGGTTTGCATTTTTTGGGAATCGGAAACAATTTTCCGTTTCAATTAAAAATACCTTGGAATGTCCGGCAATTAATAATAATTCTTTTGGGGGACACGCATTAAAATGTATACAGGGAAATTGTTTTCCTTTTTAATTGCTTGTAATGGGATTTAAATTCGGCGGTGACGCCCCCGCTCGCCTGGAATGTATCACGAAAAGTTTTGCTTTATATTCGCATACATATATGTATGCGAATAAATCATAAATTAGATTTTAGGGGACGTCCATAAATGATGTTACGGCTCTGAAGGAGGGGAGGGGGTACAAAAATTTGTGACATTTTGTGACAGAGGGGGAGGGGGTACGAAAATATGTGACGTCCAGATTTTTCTTAAATTCAAAGTTGAAGGCGTTCTTTACATCTATTACCGAGTGGTTAATCTTTCCGCGTGTTTCCACTTTTTTCTACACTAGTGGAAAAAATTAAAGGATCAAAAAAAAAATCCAAATTTTTAGCGATTTTTCAAATGGCTGTATCTTCGTTAAAAATGGTCGCATCAAGGATTTAAAAAAAGCAATTTAAAGCTTCAA
>JAWQRP010002428.1:0-15635 GCA_033557875.1 Quadriops clusia | reverse complement strand
CTATCTCTTGTTTTTTAAGAGCTGACCTAACCTAACCTATCTCATTTTTTTAAGACCTGACCTAACCTAACCTAACCTATCTCATTTTTTTAAGACCTGACCTAACCTAACCTATCTCATTTTTTTAAGAGCTGACCTAACCTAACACATCTGCTTTTTTAAGACCTGATTTAACCTAACCTAACCTATCTGATTTTTTTTAAGAGCTGACCTAACCTAACCTATCTGATTTTTTAAAACCTGACCTAACCTAACCTATCTGATTTTTTAAGAACTAACCTAAGTTAATCGTTGGAACCTAACAAATCAAAAAATAACAAATCAAATTGGTTTAAATGCCAGAAATTGGCAATTACCAACCGAAAACAAACAGAAAGTTAATCACATCGTTTCAACACATGTGCCTATGCATTGATATTTTGCATAATGAGCTCCATGTGCTGGCCATGCAAATTTAAGCGTCACGCTCCCACACTGTGCGCTCGGCTGCTACGCGGTCGTCTAAAATGAATACAAAACCTATATTTATGAATATAAGAGTTAGGAATATACGAGCTATGAATGCGAGATTACCTTGGTGAGAGTTATGAATGGCAGGAAAACATTACGACACACATCTTGGTATCAGCTCGCTCTCATGCATAAGTCGAGACTGCTTAATCAACCCTTCGATGTCAACCTTTAGCCATTCTGTGATTTCTGTGACCTTGTACATTATACATAATCTAGGTCTACACCATATTTCTGTTATAGACGTATAATCAGACCTGCTTATAATTACTGCGCATCTAGATACCCGGGTGAACAGTTGAACGACGTCCATGGCAAGCCTGGACGCCGCAGACCGCTTATGCGAGTAATTTGTTACTCTGTATTGAAAGTCTGGGCATTAGTAACGTTCAAGTTAACATACATGTAATTTTCCTCGGGAGAGATCCATCCCACATAATTGTTCGTCTAGCTTAATTGCCGAGCGACCCCTCCCCCGGCGGCTTGGCCTCTTTGTTAATTGTTTTCGTTTTGCCGGCTCTCATGGCACTCTTGACTTCTTGGGTGGTGGATGCGTCAATTCGCAGCTGGCGCTGTGTGCTGAAACGTCAAATGGACAAAGTATGAACAAGATTTTATTATTAATTATTTCGATTATAAAACTATAACGATTGATTCCTACCAAAGTACAGTAGACTTCTTTTTAACTGAGCACCACGAGAACCGAAGACCCACCGAAAAAAATTTTAGGTCATTAGAATGGATTATAAAAACAATTTAGCTCATTAGAATGGATTATAAAAACAATTTAGCTCATTAGAATGGATTATAAAAAAAGATTCGAAATTATTAGAACTGATAATCAACATACTATCTGTTCATAAAAAAAATATTATTTTAATCATTACGTTGCATAATATTGACTGTCAATTTTGTTTAAAATTGTGGGAACGTTGTGCTCGCTCGCTTCGCTCGCTTGCCGCCTCGCGCCTTCGGCGCTCGCTTTTAAGACACTAAACTGAAGCTCTTAACATTCAACTATACTAAACTTAAGATGTAAGATTATAATTATCAATTATTTAATACAGCTTTTATTATCTTTTTAAAATTTCTCTATAGCTTCCAGTTTTAAAGAATAAATTCTAAACCATCTATTATAATATACTGCTATAACGTCAACATTGCTTTCATCCGATATCGTCATCATTGTCTTCATCGTAACTAATCATTACGACAACTAAGGAAAAAAATTCCAAATCATTAGAACTGATAATAAAAAGTTTCCAAATTACTAGAACGGTTAATAAAAATATTATCTTAGTCATTACACTGTATAATATTGATTGTCAATTTTGTTTTAAAATTGTGGGTACGTTGCGCTCGCTCGCTCGCCGTCTCGCGCCTTCTGCGCTCGCTTTTAAGACACTAAACTGAAGCTCTTAACATTCAACTATACTAAACTTAAGATGTAAGATTATAATTTACAATTATTTAATACAACTTTAATTATTTTTTTAAATTTCTCTATAGCTTCCAGTTTTAAAGATTAAATTCTAAACCATCTATTATAATATACTGCTATAACGTCACCATTGCTTTCATCCGATATCGTCATCATTGTTTTCATCGTAACTAATCATTAGGACAACTATGAAAAAATTCCAAATCATTAGAACTGATAATAAAAAGTTTCCAAATTATTAGAACGGTTAATAAAAATATTATCTTAGTCATTACGTTGTATAATATTGATTGTCAATTTTGTTCTAAATTGTGGGAACGTTGTGCTCGCTCGCTTCGCTCGCTCGCCGCCTCGCGCCTTCGGCGCTCGCTTTTAAGACACTAAACTGGAGCTCTTAACATTCAACTATACAAAACTCAAAATGTAAGATTATAATTAACAATTATTTAATACAGCTTTAATTATTTTCCATAGTTGTCCATAGTTGTCTTGTTGATTAATTACGATGAAAGTAATGATGACGTTATCGCAGTATATTAAAACAGATGGTTTGGAATTTAATCTTCAAAACTGGATGCTATAGAGAAATTAAAAAGAAATAAAAGCTGTATTTCATAATTATTAATTATAATCTTACATCTTTAGTTTTGTATAGTTGAATGTTAAGAGCTCTAGTTTAGTGTCTTAAAAGCGAGCGCCGAAGGCGCGAGGCAGTGAGCTCGCGAAGCGAGCGAGCGCAAGGTTCCTACAATTTTACAACAAAATCAATATTAAAAGAAATTTGACAATCAATATTATTCAACGTTATGACAGAGATAATATTTTTATTAACCGTTCTAGTAATTTGGAAACTTTTTATTATTATTTGTTATAATACTTTGGAAACATTTTATCAGTTCTAATTAATGATTTAGATATGTTTTTCTTAATAATTCTAATGATTAGTTACGATGAAAGCAATGATGACGTTTATCGCAGTATATTAAAACAGATGGTTTAGAATTTAATCTTTAAAACTGGATACTATAGAGAAATTTAAAAAAAATTAAAGCTGTATTAAATAATTGTTAATTATAATCTTACATCTTTAGTTTTGAATAGTTGAATGTTAAGAGCTCCAGTTTAGTGTCTTGAACGCGAGCGCCGAAGGCGCGAGGCGGCGAGCGAGCAAAGCGAGCGAGCTCGAACTCCCAATAATTTAAAACGACTTTATTACAAGACCTAATAATTAGTAAAATATTTTCATTACATGATTAGGAAAATATTTTTATTATATCTTGAATTTTATGTTATTATATCTTATATTTTATATTATTATTTATTTATTTGGAAAATTATTGTCATACATAAAACTGAATTGTTTCGAATCTAAAGCTTAAAACTGTGTGCTACAGAAAAATTGAAAACTTTTGATTAAACCTGTATTTAATAATTGTTAATTATGATCTTACATCTGATGCAACTGAATGTCAAACGCTCCAGTTGACTGTCTTAAAAAACGTGCGCCGAAGGCGCGAGGCGGCGAGCAAGCGAAGCCAGCGAGTTCGCGAAGCGAGCGAGTTCGAATTCCCAATAATTTAAACTAAATTATAATTAAAACAAAAAAATTAGACATCCTAATGATTTGAAAAATTTTAATTAGAAAATATTGATTAGGAAAATTATTGTTATACATAAAACTGAATGGTTTAAAATCTAAACTTTCTGTGTGCTAAAGATATTTTGAAAGTTGTCTGCTACAGAAAAATAGAAAATTTTGAATTCAATCTATATTTAATAATTGTTAATTATGATCGTACATCTTGCGTAACATACAACGGAATATTAAACGCTCCAGTTAGATTAGTGACGATGAAAGTAATGATGACGTTATTGCAGTATATTAAAACAGACGGATTAGAATGTAAACTTTAAAACTGGATGGTGAAATTTAAAAAAAATAATTAAAGCTGTATTAAATAATTATTAATTACAATTTTACATCTTTAGTTTTGTATAGTTGAGTGTTAAGAGCTCCAGTTTAGTGTCTTAAAAGCGAGCGCCGAAGGCGCGAGGCGGCGAGCGAGCGAAGCGAGCGAGCGCAATGTTCCCACAATTTTAAAACAACATTGACAATCAATATTGTACAACGTAATGACTAAGATAATATTTTTATTATCCGTTCTAGAAATTTGGAAACTTTTTTATTATTATCTGTTATAATAATTTGGAAACTTTTTATTAGTTCCAATTAATGATTTAGATATGCTTTTCTTAATAATCCTAATGATTAGTTACGATGAAAGCAATGATGACGTTATCGCAGAATATTAAAACAGATGGTTTAGAATTTAATCTTTAAAACTGGATGCTATAGAGAAATTTAAAAAAATATTTAAAGTTGTATTAAATAATTGTTAATTATAATCTTACATCTTTAGTTTTGTATAATTGAATGTTAAGAGCTCCAGTTTAGTGTCTTAAAAACGAGCGCCGAAGGCGCGAGGCGGCGAGCGAGCGAGCGCAATGTCCTCACAATATAGTTGATGTGTCCAACGTCTGTTGTTGATGTCGGTAGATCCGGATATCATCTCCAATGCTTAGCAAAATTCTGATGGTGTTCTGTCTCCCAGTTTATTGTTTGCTAGAAGTACATAGTTCTAATCGTTTCTCCTCAGTGTTGGAATTCTGTTTATGAGTGTCTTGTTTAGATTTTCGTAATGGTTGTTATTATGTTTGTTGGTGGAGCGTGTTGTATGTTCAAAATCTACTTGGTTGGTCCATTTAAAATTAGCTTGGTTGGTTCCCACAGACATGGTCTTATCCAAAAGCTAAACTGAAGAGTGTCGGTCAGCATGGCCAATGTCTACCCATCTACCAATAGAACAAAAGTGTGTAAGTTATTGACAAATAGGATATTCGCTGATGTGTGAAAAAACTACCAATGAAACAGGAGGAGCGAGGAAAAAATCTAGAGCGCGACGAAACGCTTTCTTGATCCATATTCTCCATGACCACACATACCCAAAGCCTAATAACGATAGCAATTATATCGCGGCCAGATTACTATTCATAAGAGAGTTACGGTTGCACATTGGATGATAATGAAAGCAGAGGCACATGTACACAGTTAATAATGTTATCAAAGACGTGGCAGGCCGGGTTTTTGTTGACTGTTACTATCTGGAGGTATTTACGATTGACACCGAGATAACGGCGCCACAGATAAGACCATTCGCCTCCTTCGCCATAGTCTTAATCGGGTTTAAGTTTGATGACAAGTGCACTGGTTGGTCTTTTGTTTGTGTTGTTTTTTTTTTTCGTTTCGAACGGAGCTTCCTATGATGAGTTTTCTAAAGTTTGGGCAATCGAAAGTATGTTGTTTTTTAAATGGTAGTTAGTTTTTTTAATTGTTAGTTAGTTTTTTAAATTGTTAGTTAGTTTTTGATGATTGTTATTGATGATGTTACAATTAATGAGTTGTTTAATTAATGGTTTGTATTCTTTGTTCCAGAAGGATACCAGTGAGAAGTCGTCTGGTCAAAGGTCAAAGAAGGAGGATTTGGATGAGAAGAGACCTCTCTCATCGACAAAGAGGTAAGTTTTCGTTAGAGGAAATCCATAAACGTAAGGGAGCAAAAATAGAAATTGCTGCGCCGTTGTTTGTGTGTTTATCAAGAAGATAATTCGATCCTTTGAAGCGATCCGATCCAGCGAGACGTGTTAATAGTCCATTTCCGCGTGCGGAGCCAATAATATTTCGCACGAAATCCACACCGGAACGGCCAGGCGAGAGATCTATCCTCCAATGCCAGGGCCCCATGAAGAAACAGTTAACAGTTAGACCATCGAGTTCCCCATAAGCGGTGCACACGCTGCAGCACCAGCGTGGCCAAGAGACCATGAATACGCGCCGTCTGACACGACCAACACAACTCATTAAAAGATCGAGGCACAATGGTTCTGGTGATGAGCCATCATCAAGCGATGGGTTAACAATGCGGGGAAGTTCCGATTTCCTGGTTGAGCCATAACGCCACGTCCTTACCGTTATGCAACGCCAATGGTCGCATTCATAAGCGTGGTGATGGATGGCTCGTGGGCTTTAAAATTTAAATCCGACCAGCTGCCACCTGGGCGTTGGGCGGTTGGTTATTATTCTTGGTCAATAATGTTGATAGCTTTCTTGTCTTGCCATGGGTCTGATCAAGATATCATCGGTGTCCAACTGAAAGATAAGGTCTACCCTAAAGTGCGAAAACATTTGCGCATTTAGATTTAAATCCCCTTTTCCTCATGGTTAGCAACCTTACTTCACCACAAGTTAGACAACTTGCACTGTCGTTGTGAATGAGAATAACTTTGTAGGTCGATCCGTAACAATCGAGTAGTGGGATTCTTGGTGTATGATTGGTTGCCTAATCAATGCGGACCGCTCATTGTATGGATTGTCAAAGTGGTACCCGCGTGATCCACAACGGTCTAATGACAACTAAATGACCGACCATAAACATAACAATTAAAGGTTGCGTAATCCCCAACAACTTCGTTATGAAAAATGACGAAACATCCAAATATTTACACGGCAATTAGGAGCGAAGTGCTTCAGAGCACATAATATATTTGCGACAAAAGTAAATGTGTCAAACGACAGCTCGAAGAGGGCGTTAGTAATGGCCACGGCAAGCCGCGATTGTATTATTGACCTTCTGCACTTGTTTCGAGCATCCTTGGCTTTGGTCAACGACTCGATCGAGACACCTATGCGCGGCCGCCAGACGAAAAGAAGTTGATAAAAGATCTAGCCAGCGCTGCTTTTGCTACTCCTCCATAAATGGAGCCAGCTTGGCTCGCGATGGCCATTGTTTCTTCGCGGATAATCGCTTAGTCTTGTATGGCTAGCCTTGTATGGGTAGTCTTGTTTGGGTAGTCTTGTATGGCTAGTTTGGTGTGGCTAGTTTTGTATGGCTACTTTTGTATGGCTACTTTTGTATGGCTACTTTTGTATGGCTACTTTTGTATGGCTACTTTTGTATGGCTAGTTTTGTATGGTTAGCCTTCTGAAACCTTCACCGAAGCCTTCAGAGAAGACTCCAGTAAAGATCCCGATGAAAACCCCCCTAACAACCATATTCTACCATGTCAAAAAGAACCAGAGTGAGGAAGTTACTACATGCACAATTTATTAATGATCAAGTCAAACCCGTCGAAGAGTACATCATATTATACCATCAAATGTTGAGAGGATTGTTCTGGACGACGCCCCCGTTCATGCAGATGTTCCTGGAGATTTCGCTGAACCTGTTGTGGTTCTTTAGATGCTTCGACACCGTTATCTCCGAGAGATTCTTCACCACCCTGTCGTAAGCTTCCAGAGTCCAAGCCTCAGCCATAATCTTCTCGTGGTGGCAACTGGGATTCTGCTCGGTCAGCGATCTAGTGGCCCTGGACAGCACGACCGCCGAGGCGTAGATATCAACGGCGGCCTGGGCCACCCTGTTGACTATAAACTGCTCATTGGCTATCTTCTTCCCGTACTTAAGCAGCACTATCTCCACCACCGAAGAGAACAAGTTAATGTTCTTCGACAGCAACCCTCCGGATTTAGTCAGCTCTTGGTGGATATGCTCAGACAGGGAATTCGAATAAAGGATCCCGAAGATCCTGGCGAACCGATCCTTCGCCTCCTCCAGCATAACCGCGGAGGTCTTCTTCGGGTCCTTCAGCTCGCTCTGAATATCGTCGAAATGGCCCATGGCGAACTGTAACCCTGTCAGCCCAATGAACAGCTTGAGGATGTCGTTGGTCCCCTCGAAGATCCTGAAGACCCTCAAGTCCCTCATAATGCGTTCTAAACCAGTTTCCTTGATGAACCCCAAGCCGCCCATGATCTGGATGGCCTCGTCGCAGGTATACCAAGCCGCCTCTGACGCGAAGCACTTGGAGATGGCCGCCTCCATGTGGTAGTGCTGAGAACCCCTATCCATATTCGCCGCGATCATATAGGCCATGGACTCGGTGACGTACTGGAGGATGGCCATCCTGGCGATCTTCTCCTGGATGCCCCCAAAGGTGTCAATTCGCTGACCGAACTGTTGCCTCTTCGTCGCGAATTCGACAGACTTCTGGATGCACGTCTTCATTGTTCCCGAGAGGGCTGCGGCCATGCCGAAGCGGCCGTTGTTCAGGATGTTCATTGCGACCTTGAATCCGTTCCCTACGCCACCTGTTGGTTAGAAGTAGAATCATCAAAACATTAAACAATCACTGGTTAACTGGAAAGAAAGGACCGGTTAGAACCCACGATGTTACGATCCCCAGTGTATGTGGACTGCCTATATAGCAACATAGGGGCAAGTCGAAGGTCTATTAGGTAAACCCTTCAAAGAGAAGGCCGAAACTCTCCTTAACCATAGGAAAAAAGATCCTCGTAGATTGACATGGATACTAACAGGAGGATTAGGACCCTGGAATCGATAAAGGTTGAACTAGAAGTGATTAAAAAAGAGCACTAGAAGTTGCTCTTGGACTTCATAAAAGACATAGAACTGCTGTAAAGCGGGGTAAAGGAAGGCACAAAGGATCAATAGGTCGAAGTGCAGGGGGCAACTGGGCACCATCTTAAGGAAATTAATAATAATTTTGATTATTGGTTCATCGGTCTTGCTCGCTTCGCTCGCAAGCGCTCGCGCCTGAGGCGCTCGCTTTAATAATCTCAACTGGAGCGATTAAAATTCAAGATACGGTTTCATAAGATAATAAAAATTAATAATTTATAATTTCATAATTATAATTATTATTTTTATTTTTTTCATAGTTATTTTTAATACTTCATCTACTCACTTTATAGTCTAAGAACTTAGGGATAATACATTCTCAACAGAAACAATAAGTATAGAAATAAGAAGAATAAGAAATAGTCATAATAGAAATAATAAATAAAAATAGAAATAAAAAAATAAAAATGGAAATAAAGTAGAAGTAAAAAAATAAAAATTAAAATAGAAATAAAAATAAAATTAAAAATAGAAATATAGAAAACAGAAATAAAAAAATTAAAAATGAAAATATGTGAAAAAATATAAATTAAAATCTGTATTGTTTTCGATTATCGAATCGTCGGCCTTGCTCGCTTCGCTAGCAAGCGCTCGCTCCTGCGGCGCTCGCTTTTAATAATCTCAACTGGAGCGACTAAAATTCAAGATACGGTTTCATAAGATAATAATAATTAATATTTAATAATTTCATAATTATCATTATTATTTTCATAGTTATTTTTAATACATCATCTACTGACTTTATAGTCTAAGAACTTAGGGGGAATACATTCTCAACAGATACAATAAGTATAGAAATATGAAGAATAAGAAATAGTCATAATAGAAATAATAAATCAAAATATAAAAATAAAAATGGAAATAAAGAAAGTAGAAGTAAAAAAATAAAAAAATAGAAATTAAAAAAAATTAAAAATAGAAATATAGAAAATAGAAATAAAAAAATTAAAAATGAAAATATGTGAAAAATTATAAATTAAAATCAGTATTGTTTTCGATTATCGAGTCGTTGGTCTTGCTCGCTTCGCTCGCTTTTAATAATCTCAACTGGAGTGACTTAAATTTAGGATATGTTTTCATAAGAGAATTATTTTCCATAGTTATTTTTATTATTTTCATAGTTATTTTTATTATTTTCACAGTTATTTTTATTATTTTCATAGTTATTTTTATTATTTTCATAGTTATTTTTATTATTTTCATAGTTATTTTTATTATTTTCACAGTTATTTTTATTATTTTCATAGTTATTTTTATTATTTTCGCAGATATTTTTAATACTTCATCTACTCACTTTATTGCCTAAGAACTTAGGAATAATACAATCTCAACAGAAATAATATATTCATAATAGAAATAAAAAATTAAAAATTGAAATAAAGAAAGTAGAAATAAAAAATTGAAAATGAAAATAGAGAAAATAGAAATAAAAAAATTAAAAAAGAAAATAGAAATAAAAAACATAAATCAAAATCTGTATTCTCTTCGATTATCGAATCGTCGGTCTTGCTCGCTTCGCTCGCAAGCGCTCGCGCCTTCGGCGCTCGCTTTTAATAATCTCAACTGGAGTGACTTAAATTTAGGATATGTTTTCATAAGAGAATTATTTTCCACAGTTATTTTTATTACTTTCATAGTTATTTTTATTATTTTCATAGTTAATTTTAATACTTCATCTACTCACTTTATTGCCTAAGAACTTAGGAACAATACATTCTCAATAGAAATAATATAGTCATAATAGAAATAAAAAATTAAAAATAGCAATAAAGAAAGTAGATGTAAAAAATTGAAAATGAAAATAGAAATATAAAAAACATAAATTAGAATCTGTATTCTCTTCGATTATCGAATTGTCGGCCTTGCTCGCTTCGCTCGTAAGCGTTTACTGTTATTAGCGACTACATATTGATTTTTGAGACACAGATGATTAAAGATTTTGTTTGAAGATAATGAATTAGGTAGCCGGTTGAACAACTTTCACAGAAAGTCTGAAAATATAGAAATTTGAGAATTTAAAAATGTTTATTTTTAATGGACTATCCCAAGAACCACACATCTATCTTAAGAATAATACATTCTCAAATGAAATAATAAGTATAGTTATAATAGAAATAATAAATTAAACATAGAAATAACAAAATAAATAATACAAATAAAGAAAGAAGAAGTAAAAAAATAAAAAATGAAAATAGAAATAAAAAATTAAAAATAGAAATATATAAAATAGAAATACAAAAATAATAAATAGAAATAATGAAAGTAGAAGTAAAAAGTTAAAAATGAAAATATAGAAAGTAGAAGTAAAAAAATTCAAAATAGAAATATAGAAAATAGAAATAAAAAAATCAAAAAAGAAAATAGAAATAAAAAATTAAAAACTAAAAATAAAGAAAGTAGAAGTAAAAAAATTAAAAATTAAAATAAAAATAAAAAACTCAAATAAAAATCTGTACGATCTTGCTCGTCATGTAAGATTGACGTTCATTTACCATATGTTGTATATGGTATATTGTATGGTAAATTCAAACTAATAGTCAAGTACAAAATAAGGATTTTTTCATTGTCCAATAATACTTTTATATAAGAGAACTATCTCTTTTCTCGTAAATATAGAGAGAAAATAAATAAAGTAAGAGATAATATGTTTAAAGAAAGAACTCTCTACAACTTACTAACCAAGAACGTTCTCCTTCGGAACTTTAACATTTTCGTAAACCACTTGGGCAGTGTTGGTGGCCCTCACGCCCATGGTCCCAATTGGAGGACCATGTTTGACTCCTCGGAAGTCTTTCTCCACAATAAACGCAGTAATCTTGTCTTTTCCTTCTTCTGGGGTTTGGGCGAAGACTGTCATGATATCAGCAGTACCACCATTGCTGACCCACATTTTAGAACCATTCAGGACGTAATGGGACCCATCTGAGGACAAGATGGCCTTAGATCTACAACAGAAAAAGTTATATAAGAGATAAGGAGAGCTATTTTCTTCTACTTGATCTACGATCTAGTATATTATTGAACCAATTTGTTAACACCAATTAATCCTTTATCACAAAATTGTTACTTTAGTAAAATTACTATATTTCCGAACTTGGTAGATTCTCCCTAAGCTTCAATGGTACTCACTTCATGTTACACTGACCATCACAGTCATCCTCAGTGAGGCAAAAGGCACAAAGCTCCCCCTTGGTTACCCTACCCAAATATTTAGCTTTTTGGGAATCAGTCCCGTAGATCATGAGCCCTTTGAACCCTATAGATTGGTGGGCGCCCAAAGTGATGGCGATGCTCAAGTCGAAGTTCCCCACCAATTCGCACATTCTAGCGAACTGTGAGTTCGTTAAGCCCATTCCTCCGAAGGCCATGGGCACTTGGGTGCCGAAGAGCCCCATTTCCCAGAGGCTCGCCAAAATGGTGGGCCCTCGGGTCTCCGCCAGGATTTCAGTGTTGGGTCTCTGGACCTCCGAGAAGAACTTGGACAAAGGCTCGATCATCATCTTGAGACTCTTCCTCTCGTACTCGGTGGACAGATAAGGATAAGGGAAGACTTCTGTCCAATTGTGTCTTCCCACGAAGGCGTTCTTCACGAAGGATTCGCATTGGTTATAAGGGATTTCAATGTTCGCCTCGGTTTGCTGAACTGTCCCTGCAGGTGGCGTGGTCTTCTTTGGGGGAGCTTCTTGAGTGGTCTTCTCGGTGGATAAATTATTGGAGGAAGTCTTAAGAGGTTGAAGGCTCTTCCTGAGGGCGTCCGCCGAACGGAGGATTTTTGTCACGCCTGACATGACGGCGAAATTTAGTTATTGATTTATGCACTAAGACTAAAATTTTGGAGCAATTAGTTGTCATGGCTGACAATTTGGGCGACAGGGGACATTTTGAAATAACACTTTGGAAATTCGGTTTCCTGTGAGTTTGACTCTTTGGTTTGACTTGTCATCACTTGACGTAGAACGTGAAGAAGTTTCACGAACGAAAAAATCGTATAGATGACGACAAAATGGACGTGGGGAGGATGCCCTATAGAACAGCGTTTTTTACCACCATCAGGTAACTTTAAATTGGTTTCGTTCTCTTTTGTTATTGTTTATTATTTTAACTAAATACTTACTGAATCGACTTGTGATCCGATCCCGCTAACTGCTCGGACATGCAAAATGCCGCTAGGGCCCCTTTGGTGGCCTTAGGCAAATACTTCGTCCTTTGTTGCTCAGTCCCGAAGAGCATGATCCCCTTAAGCCCTAGATTCTGGTGCACGTTGATGAGGAATCCCATATTTAAGTCTTTAGCCGCGATCAACTCCGACATCTTCGCGTATTCCGAATTCGTTAGACCTTTACCACCGAATGCCATGGGGATCTGAAGACCTGTTAGCCCCAAGTCAAACATGGCCTTCATGGTGTCATCTGAGAATTTTTCCTCGCTGTCGTTTTTGGCAGGATCGTTGATGTCTTGGAGGAACTTCTGCAAAGGCTTCACGAGGCCATCGATGTTCTTCTTCTGTTCTTTGGTCAGTGGGTGAGGATAGGGGAAGGTTTGGTAAGGAACTACTCTTCCGATAAAGACGTTCTTGATGAAAGAGGGATCTTTGGATGGCACGATTGGAGTTTGGAAGGTGATGCTGGATAATAGCTTACCCCCGACGAAATTGGTGGCCTTCAGCATCTTCTTCCTCAACTTTCTCGAAGATAATTTTGACGCCATTTTGTTCCAGATGGATTAAATTAGTTGAAAGACAACTATTGGTTGGTCGAAACTCCCGTAGAGTGATGGGGTTAAAGGAATCGCCCCATTTTCAAAGCTTTTGTCACGAATTTACTCCACGAATAAATTTGGATTAAATTTGACGGTCATTTGGGTAAATGATTTTCTGTTTTGATTGATGACATGTCAAATATACGTACCAGGGCGGATTAAAAAGTGTTATATTTAAATTTGGATGTATTTACATTTGGATACGTTTCCATAAGAAATACATTGGCTGTACTTACAGTTGCCTATACGTCAGGGATTCAAAAATACTCTTCGTTAGCAGTCTTATGTGTGTCAAGTAAGCGCGTAGAAGCAAACGGGGGTATAGCTCAGTGGTAGAGCATTCGACTGCAGATCGAGAGGTCCCCGGTTCAAACCCGGGTGCCCCCTCGCTTTTTTTTAATTTTTAGAACTAAAAAATGCTTATAATAATCTTTATAGTTATTTCTTAAATATGTCCATGAATGAGTTTACAGAATATGTACTTTACCAAACAACTTTACTAAAAATACAAGTTTACGTCATTTTGCTCCTGAACGAGGCCATCGTGGTTTCATCTTCAATTGAATAATGGGCACTTTGTTCATTTATTTCTCAATTAGTTAATGACTACGTTCTTGTACGTACAACTTGCTATTCTTACTATTATTATTATTACTATTATCATTATTATTATTTTCATTATTATTATTATCATTATTATTATTATTATTATTACGTTTAATCAGATTCTATGTCCAAATTTTGTTGATTTTTTTCCAGACCTACTTCGACAGTCCCCACATCAGGAACACCAGGGAAACCCCCCCAAAGGGTCGTCCCCAAACCCCCAGACCCTTCAAGGTTAGATTTGCGGAAACCACCGCCAACTGCGACGAATCGACCAATCTCTGGTAGCGCTAAATCTAGTCGGCCTGGATCGTCAGAGCCTCCTTCAAAAAATAGAGCAAAGACTCACCTATTCGCCCATAATAATAAAAAATCTGAATTTGGGGTGAAACCACCGAAATCACCGGTTTTGGTCAACTATAACAACAATGAGATCAAGGTGGCTGGGAATGTGAGGCCGAAGAGGCCCGAAACGACTCTGCCTCTTAGTGCTTTGAGTACTAATGTGACGATTAGGAGGTAAAAATTGACACTATCAATTTATTTTTTTATTATTATTCATTTTTATTATTATTTATTTTTACGAAAAATGCTCCCAAAATTCGCTTTTAATTTAGAAAATTACAAAACTACATATTTTTTACTACTATCTTTATAGACGAAATATCTGTATATCTATACTGTATATCTATACTCAGGCTATATACACCAGGCCATATAAACCGCAGGCTCTCTTCGTTTTGTTGTGAACCAATAACCTGAATAAACAGAAAGGAAAAAGAAATTTGAGAGCGAACGTTTTGTTCTTTTACGCCCTATTTCTCCTTCGTTCTCGCTCGCTGGGTTCGTCTCCACCTTATTCGGTGTTTAACGAAACAAATTTAACAAATTATTTAACAATCGGCCGAGCATAAATATTTAATACCGTTGAGTGAGCCGAAGGTTCCTCGGCTCAAATGTTTACAAAACGGTCGCTCTAAGTTAAATATACATTCTATATTGAATTGCGGAAAAGAAACTAATCAAAAATAGGTAATACGCATTGTGAATACGTCATCATCAACTGCCCACTGTCAAACAAACGTCACCTGTCAAACGAACGTCACCTGTCAAACGAACGTCGCCTGTCAAACGAACGTCACCTGTCAAACGAACGTCACCTGTCAAACGAACGTCACTTGTCAAACGAACGTCACCTGTCAAACGAACTCACTTGTCGAACAAACATCATCTGTCAAACAAACGTCACCTGTCAAACGCACGTCTACTGGTATTTTTATTAAAACAAGGTTCGTTATTTACGAATCAATCAGCTCTACATTCTTTCGTCATTAGACATTTTATTCATGTCGAATTAGCATGTCGACGATATGGAAGCCATTACACCCAGCCGTGGCCACGCTCAACCTGTTTATATCAATAAAAGGCAGGCGCGGGCAACCTGCTAGCATTTTTGCTGGATCGAAGTGATCCCTGATCGGATGACTCACGCTGAGCAGCGTTTTGTTTTGCGCGGTGATCTAGATTATCGTTCCTCGTCATTCTATGCACTTATCCAAGTACAGTACAACTCCATTTATCTACCAGTATCTAATATAAATGGTATCTAATATCAATAGTATCTAATATAAAGAGTTCAAATCAATTAAAAAAAAGAGATACTAATAATATTAATACTATAATATTAAGTGGCAGCTAGCTCAGCTGATTTTTACAAATGTAAACAGTACCCCCCTTACGTACGTATCTCACCCGCAAAGGACCCTGCCTTGAAGCGGAACTCT
>JAWQRP010002427.1:0-15637 GCA_033557875.1 Quadriops clusia | reverse complement strand
TCCCTAGGGGTTGAAGATCGGACAGGGGTCAATAGGGACTTTTCAGCTTCTTTTGGTGAGTACTATATGTGGTGTAAAGGAAGGGGTGTAATTTTGAAACGCCCTGTATATATGTATATATATTCTACATATATTTACATTCTTTAATACTGTTTAATTAAAATAATAAATAATAAACTATTTTTGATCAATTATATTTTTGTAAGATTTGCTCTGTTAATTGCAGTCGCTTTTAGGTGGACCTCGTAAGGATTGGCTTAGCGAGCGCTGGTTATGCATCCGCAGTATTGTAGTATTTATCAATTAATTGTTGTTTTTTATTTGAGAATGATCAAATGAAATTTTAAAGTACTTACTAATAGATGGTTTCAGTATCGCCCTAGGCAGCCCTCGTCCATATCTCACAACCACATCTTCAGCACACCATTTCTACTTCCATAAACTACGAACTGGACTGATATTGATCGAACTCTAATGATAATTCCTCAACCTGAAATGATGATGCATTGGATAATTAGGGCAAAAAAATTATAACATGCCCCTTGTATATATTATATCACGCTTTAATTTCTAATGCATCGTCTATCCTTCTCCGCAATAAGACGCGTGCCGTATGTCTATCTTCGTCACGCGCGCAAAAACCCGAACTGTCACTTAGAACCAAGAACTGTCAGAAGACCTGTCAAAAATACGGTTTTTTGTACGCTTCTTCTGGAGTTATCAAAACGTTTAAAGATCTAAAAACATCAAAATTCGTTCATTCCGTCTTTTCTTTCTTAGGAAATCGCAAAAATATGACTTTAATCCGTTTATTTTTCATAAAAATTGAAAGAATTGCAACTCTGCCGCGAGGATGAACCGCGTTGAATTGTTTAGGTTCAAAGGTGCGCTCTTCACTCGACTTACTTAATAATCTCCTCTGTGGTGATGGACCGAGACAACATTAAATATGAACATACCATTTAATATTAGCATATCATTTAAAACAATATAAATTATTGTTCATCTGGGATACTTGGTTAAACAAAAAATTGTTTATCACTATTTAAATATTTTCAATAACAATATATTTTTTGTTTAAAATCACAAGTACAAAAAATATATATAGAGAAAATAAAACGCTTGATAATTTAGTAAACAAGAAAGTGAAATAGGTCTTTACCTTATTTCTCTGCTTTCACCTCTATCCTCCTATTACTTAGGTCCCTCTTATTCCAATCAATTTCAATGACTAAAATAAATAACATAGGTAATTATTATATTTAATTAGATAAATTAAAACAAGTTAATAGTTTTGTCGATATATTCTTCAACACGAAGATATGGCAACGTCAATCCCTCAACTGTTTAATAAACATCTCGGCATAACGACCAGACAATATTTTGACATCCACCAAATTTAATTTTTCTCCGATTTCTTCTTCTTCTTCTTCCGCAATGGGATGGCTCAGGAAAGACAAAGAGAAGGCGCAAAGGAAACCGAGCGTAGATTTTCACATAAACAACAAAACCGCCCAAGATACCGCCAATCCTGCCGATTTTTCCCACAGGAATTTGAAGAAGTTCGGTCCGATGGAGATCGATCAAGCGAGAGGCTCTCGATTAGGAGCCTTACCACAACGAACGGAATCCCAAAAATTCTTGACGAAAGCCATTTGGATCAATAATAACAAATTGGGCAGCATAGACCATTTGGACGTCTTCGTCGAGTCGATCTTGGACTCGCCTGGTGAGTTGAGTTGGATCGACTTTTCCTTTAATAAGCTCAAGAAGATCGACGATATCATCCTCAAATACTCCAACTTGAAGATCGTCTACTTCCATGGCAACGCCATCGACGATGTCGCTGAGATCCTGAAGTTAAGGGAACTGAAACAGTTGAAGAGTATTACTTTTCATGGTAATCCGATTGCCAAAGACGATAAATACCGGAACACCATGATCGCCTATTTGCCCCAAATCGTTAATTTGGACTTTTCGCCGGTTTTGGCGAGCGAGAGACTGCAGCCGACGAATCCGGAGTCTCTGCGTAGGTTGTCTCTGTTGTCGAAGGATTTCGAGGCCGACGACGATGATTGAATGAAGTAAATGAATGGATGAAATATATGAATTAATGAAATAAATGAATGAATGAAATAAATGGATGAATGAAATAAATGTATGAATGAAATAAATGAATGAATGAAATAAATGGATGAATGAAATAAATGTATGAATGAAATAATGAATGAATGAATAAAACAATGTGTTTAAAAATGAAATTAAGATATCTTACATATGTAGATACCTTTACAAGGTTTTCGTACTAATTTTTGTATACTTTATACCTGCTTTAATAAATAAATTGGTAACAACAAAATCTGCTTATTGTTGAATCGAACCCGTTTTGTTTTTCAAATAATATATGTAGAAAACCGAATGAGACTATGTATTAATTTTTGAAAATCAAATATATTGATCTTAATTAGAGAAAAATAATAAAATCTTTCAAAATTATAAAAATTTTATTATTTATTTTTAATTTTTTTAAATTGTTGGAAATTATAATATAAGCTCTAAAGAAGCTAGAAATGTCGAAATTACATATTAAATTAATAAAAGGACTTACCAACTTCATGCATCTGAAAGCTTCTTTCCCTCTTATATTTTTAACATTCTAATATTTAAAACACTCTAAAACATAAAAAAAGTAAAATTTAAGTAAAAAGTTTAAAATCTTATTTTGTAAGTTGTTATACCATAGAAATGATTATTGGCTTCTTTGTTCCATCGGATAAGTTCCTCTCCATAAATAACTTTTAGAATGACTACTTAGTTGCTTAAATAATTCAATAAATATTATAAAACAAGCTTGGAAGATAAGTTAAACCTAATAATAATAATAATATAATTATTAAACAAAAGATCTTGGATTTTCATCAATTTTCGAGGCCGAGAATGACGATTGAATGTAAATAACATTGAAATTCTGATATACCAATTGGTCCACCATATTTTTTTTTGAATTTAAAATATACAGCGGTATTAAAGCAAAACCAATTAGAAGATAAACTAATATATTATTTAATTATTAATAGAACTATATTTCCCAAACATTAAATTTGTATATAAATTCAAGATTGTAAAATATATGTGTAATATATTATTATTAAATGATTTATATATTTAATAATGATAATAAACAAAATAATTATGTTATAAATTATAATATATGGTCTGAAGAAGCCGGAAACGTCGAAATTACATATTAAATTAATCAAAGGACTTACCAAGGTCATATATCTGAAAGTTTCTTTCCCACAACATTTTTAACAATCTAAAACATAAAGAAAATAAATTTTAGATCAGAAGTTTAAAGTCTTAATTAAAAGTTTTTATATCGTAAATATGATTACTGCCTTTTCTTCCATCGAATATGTGAAATATCCCAAAAATAAAAAACTCCTTTCTTTTTGTAAATTGTTATTTCTGAATTAAAAATGGTTTTATCGAGTATTTGCAGCTTATAATTTTTTACATTCATTTACTAGCATAACTACAAAATTAATAATAGGTCTTACCGAATTCTAAAAGCTTCTTTTTCACTCAACATTTGTAACCGCCCTAAAACATAAAATAAAATTTAGGTAGAGAATTTTTAATCTTATTTTATTACACCATAAAAATTATTACCCTTTTCTTGATTTATCAGATAAGTTTCTCTCCAGAGATACATACACAAGTTCTAGATCGTTTAATGACTAAACTGTAATGCATTCAAAAATATATGAAACCTAGAACAATTTTATTAAAAATAATTAAATTTAATATTCAATTGTACTTACCACTTTTGCATTTGAAAACACAGCACAATAAAATTGATAGTGTCAATAATGATAATTCACCGTTTCGCCTTGTTTTAAATAACTAAAAATAATATAAGTATATATAAAATATTACATATAATTGTTATATTTAATTAAATAAACTTGGATTTTCAGAGGCGGGGATATATGTAAAGTATTTGTTAAATAAATATGTAATATATTATTAGTAAATGATTTATATATATATATATATATATGTTATATGTTTTTTTATCATTGAATTGACATGGATTGTAGTTAAAAATGAATAATATTGACATTCTGATATATCAAGTGGTCCGAGATCATTTTTTTTTTGTTTTTAGACATATGTCAATGGTTTTTGATCAATTTATCATAGGTAATAAGGCAACGACTTAATTATTAAATAAATAATAAGGCAAATGTTTTAAACTATAAGATCCGAATGAGACAATATTATGTTATGTTATGTTAATTATAGGAAAATAATAAAATCATTAAAATTTATTTAAAAAAATATATATTTTTTTATTGTTTATTTTGAACTGTTTTAGGTTGTTGGAAATTATAATATATGAAATTACATATTAAATTAATAAGAGGGCTTACCAAGTTCATGCATCTGAAAGTTTCTTTCTCACTTAATATTTATAACAACCTAAAACATAAAAAAGGAAAATTTATGGTTCCATCGGATAAATTTCTCTCCAGAATAATATTTAAAATGAATACTTAGTCGTTTAAATAATTCAATAAATATTATAAAATAAACTTGTAAGACTACTTAAACCTAAAATAAATGTATCAAAAATGATATTCGGTTGTACTTCACCTTGATTTAAATAACTAAAAATAACAATAATTATCTATATTTAATCGAAGAACTTAGATTTTCAGAGATTATCAAGGGCGAGGACAACGATTGAACGAATTAATCAATGTCGTGTTGCTCTTGTGTATATATATATGTAATATATTATTAAACGATTGAAGTACTCTCTTAAAACTAATACAATTTTATTGAAAAATAATATGAGTCTTTCAATTGTTTTTCTTGGTTTTTTCTTTTAACATTGAATTGACAAGAAATGTAAATTTTCTAAAAATCGTTAAAAAATCAAATTGAGATATTTTACATAGACACCTTTATGAGATTTTCATACTAGTTTTTGTGTACTTTATATCAGCTTTAATAAATAAATTGTGAACAACAAAATCTCATTATCATTGAATTGAACTGGTTCTGTTATTCATATCAACAAATCTATTTATTAGATCAAAATCGCTTTTTCATTCCATAGTAATTCATTATTTTTTGACGCAAAAAGTTTTCTTCGTTGAAAAATTTTTAAAAAAATTGTTGTTACTTTTATATAGATAAACTTTAATTATGTTATTGTTGAATCAGTTGTCTTCATTATAAACTTTAATAATTAACCTAATTTACTAGTCTATGCATATGTATTTTTTTTATTATTTATTATTTTTTTTTTTAGATTGTTTGAAATTATAATATAGTAGAGCGTCGATTATCCGAACGTCGGTTATCCGGAACGTCGGTTATCCGGAACGTCGGTTATAAGAACATAATTTTAAACTATTGTGATTTAATCTATTTATTAGTTATTCGTCAACACAAAAAAGTTTGGTTTAAATTGTTTATTCTTCGTTAATGAGGTTTTAAAGATCTAATAAAGAAATTATTTAATTATTGTTTCATCCTTTTATTTTCTTTGTTCATTTCATCGACGTTTCACTCGTTATTTTGTGAGCTTTTCCGGATCATATATTTTTTTTTATAAAATTTATAATAAATTATCAACAACCACAAATACTTGAAAATTTTTCTCTCTTAATATTTTTTTAATTTTAATTAAATACATAATTTTATTTTTTTGTCTTTTTCACTTATATTGTGTTATATAAGTGTAAATGACAAAAACAAACAAAATTATGTATTTAATTAAAATAAAAAAAGAAAAATTTTAAAGTGTTTGTGGTTGTTGATAAATTATTTTAAATTTAATAAAAAATATATACGATACAGAACAAGCTCACTAAATAATGAATCAAACGTCGATGAAAAGAACAAAGAAAAAAAAGAATGAAACAATAATTTAAAAAATTCTTTATTGGACCTTTAAAATCCCATTCACAAAAGTAAACAAATTTTACAATATACAGCAGTATAACCACGAAACCAGTTAGAAAATAAACTAATATATTATTTAATTATTAATGGAACTATATTACATTAAATTTGTATATAAATTCAAGATTATAAAATATATGTGTAATATATTATTATTAAATGATTTATATATTTAATAATGATAATAAACAAAATAATTAATAATAAATTAAATAATTTATATATGTAATATTTGTATATTATAATTAAATGATTCAAGTACTCTCTTAAAGCAATTTTATAAAAAAAATAATGATTTTATTTTATTTTTTATTGTTTTTTCTTTCGATACTGAAGTGATAAGGATTGTAGTTAAAAGTAAATAATATTGAAATTCTGATATATCGAGTGGTCTGTGAATTTTTTTTTTTGTTTTTAGAGATATATCAATGGTTTTTGGTAAATTTATCGTAGGTAATAAGGCAACGACTTAATAATTAAATAAATAAATAATAAGGCAAACATGTTGAACTATAGAACAATTATATAATGCCACCACAATACAAGATTATCGAATGAGAAAATCACTACTTTTTAGAAGACTGAAATAAATGTTTCAGTTTAGAATGTGAAATCAGTGTTTCACGATACGATCTTTCTCCCCGCTTACCTTTGTGATTCTCTGCATGGGTATTTTAACATTCCATAAATGGTATTTTGCGATTAGTTAATAATTAATTAAAATCGAGATTTTTGACGTTCGTTAGTTCTGTGTTGTAGTGACGGTAAAAGATGCAATTATAGTTTATTTAAAAAGCAACTAAAATCTATTTCTTACTTCATTACCCTAGTTTTTTTAGACAAATAGGTCCATTAATAAATTGAAAGAAATGTAATAGCAAAAATATCGTATATTCACTTGCATCTAAATATCAAATTAAGATATTTTACAAAGATACTTTTATGAGATTTTCATAATTTTTATAAACTTTATAGATGCTTTAATAAATACTTTATTAATGATAAAATCTCATTATCATTGAATCGAACCAGTTTTGTTTTTCAAATAATGTATAAAAAATGGAATAATAATAATAATATTATTTTTGTAGATTGTTAAATTATAATATATACTCTAAAGAAGCTTGAAATGTCGGAATTACATATTAAATTAATAAAAGGACTTGCCAAGTTCATACATCTGAAAGTTTCTTTCCCATAACATTTTTTGACAATCTAAAACATAAAAAAAGTAAAATTTAGATCAGAAGTTTAAAAAAAAAATTTTAAAAAAGTTTAAAGTCTTATATAAAAGTTTTTATATAGTAAATATGATTATCGTCTTTTTGTTCCATCGGATAAGTTCTTCCCCAAAAATACTTTTTAGAATGAGTACTTAGTCGTTTAAATAATTCAATAAATATTATAAAATAAGCTTGTAAAAGATGATTTAAACCTAAAATAAATGTATCAAAAATAATATTCGGTTGTATTTCACCTAGATTTAAATAACTAAAAATAACATAATAATTATCTATATTTAATCGAAGAATTTGGATTTTCAGACATTATCAAGGGCGAGGACAACGAATGAACGAATTAATCAATGTCGTGCTGCTCTTGTGTATATATGTAATATATTATTAAACGATTAAAGTAATTTCTTAAAACTAATAAAATGTTATTAAAAAATAATATAAAATCAAATTGATTACATAAACACCTTCATGAGGTTTTCATACTAGTTTTTGTGTACTTTTTACCTGCTTTAATAAATAAATTATAAATAACAAAATATCATCATCATTGAATTGAACTCGTTTTGTTATTCATATCAACAAATCTATTTATTAGAACAAAATCGCTTTTTTAATTCATAGTAATGGATTATTTTTTGTCCAAAAAAACTTTCTTTTTGTGTGCTCCTATCTATTAAATAACAATAAAAACAATATATAGAAAATCGAATGAGACAATCTATTAATATTAGGTCTAGGTCTTAAAATATTCTAAATCTCATTTTATCGCTTTCTTTATTTACATTACTAAACAAATTCTAGGCTTCTTCAGAGTATATATTTTAATTTCCAACAATTTAGAAAATAAACAAATTCTTTCTACATATCGAACCCTCACCATCTTACCTTACAGATATTCTTATTAACAAATATATATAAACTTCAATAATTAACTTAATTTACTAGTCTATGCATATGAATTTTTTATTATTTATTTTTAATTTTTTTAGATTGTTTGTTATTATTATACACACATTGAAGAAGCTTGAAACATTGAAATGACATATTAAATTAATAAAAGGACTTACCAAGTTCATGCATCTGAAAGTTTTTTCCACTTAATATTTTTAACAATCTAAAACATAAAGAAAGCAAAATTTAAATAAAACGTTTAAAATCTTACAAGGTATTATACCGTAAAAAATAATTAAATTTAATATTCGGTTGTACTTACCACTTTTGCCTTGATTTTCTACACTAAGCTAAAAATAATATAATCATTAAATGTAATCAAAGAGCTTGGATTTTTAAGGACGAGGACGACGATTGAATGAATAAAACGATGTCGTGCTGCTCTTGTGTATATATATGTAATATATTATTAAACGATTCAAGTACTCTCTTAAAACTAATACAATTTTATTAAAAAATAATATATGAGTCTTTCGCTTGTTTTTCTTGGTTTTTTCTTTCAACATTGAATTGACGAGGAATGTAGTTAAGAGTAAATAAGATTGAAATACTGATATACCGAGTGGTCCACGATATATTTTTTTTTCGACAAATATTTTTTAAACAAAAAAGCTATAACCATAAACTGGGACCACCTGATATACATATACTTATATGTAGAATGCATGGATTGTCCATTCGAGTAACTGAATTTAATTCTTTCATTTTCTCTCACTTGCTCTTTCGGTTTTTTGCTTTTTCTGTTTTATGCTTTTTCGATTTTTTGCTTTTTCAATTTCTCGCTTTCACACTTTTTGCTTTCACGTTTCTCGCTTTCACGTTTCTCGCTTTCACGTTTCTCGCTTTCACGCTTCTCGCTTTCAAGTCAAAAGCACCCTCACTAGCACACATCGTTAAACGCAACAATTTTTCTCTTTCTCTTTTAGTTAGTAATTACAGGTTTAATATGTACAAGTTGCTACGACAACAGTAATAATAATAATAGTAGTAGTAATAAAAGTGCGAAAACGTAATAAACTTAATAAATACTCTCTTTTCTGTATAGTCCATACGGGATAGTAGCAATAATAAATACTTAGTTAGTGTAAAGCCTAGTTGGGCTTTATGATGCTTCTAGGTAGCGGTTCGTCAAGATGACGGTTCTAATGGGTTATTATTCAAGTTGCGGAATTCGCTTTGGATTGTTTTGGATTGTTAGATTTGTTTTGTTTCAATTGATTTGTTTAATTTCAAATGATTTCTTTAGTTTCAATTGTTTTGTTTTAACTGTTTTCTTCTGTTTCAATTGTTTTGTTTTAATTGTTTTCTTTAGTTTCAATTGTTTTGTTTTAATTGTTTTTTTAAGTTTCAATTGTTTAGCTGTTTTAATAGTTTTCTTTAGTTTCAATTGTAGTGTTCAACAGTTTCAATTGGTAGATTTCTTCGATTTCGAGTTTGTGGAAGACCCAGCCTTATTGGCGGCCTCGCGCATTTTTACAGTTTGTCGCTGGTGCTCTAGCTCAAAGTCCCTTTCGGTGAGATTGAGTTTGCTCATGCTGAAGACGAGATATTCCTCGGAAAGCACGTATTCCGGAGGGTTCCGGAGCAAGTCGAGGGTCTCGCACAAACCCGAGCAGCGCCGACGGTTCTTCGCGCTTCCTAGGCATCCGGTGAGGATGACGAGGGCCGTCTTAAAGAGCACCTTGACGCCTTCGCACAAGAAGATGTCCCAGATTCGGAGAAGCGAGTCCCACGGGAGAGTTCTCGTAAAGGCGCAGAGGAACCACTCGGTGCAATAGTACATGGGTTCGGCTTGTACCTTCTTGAGGTGCTTGTAGCCGGGGTAGCAGATCTTCTTGAGGAGGGCCTGGAGGATGTAGCCGTCCCGTTGAACGATCTCCATGGACGGGGAATAGTACTCTTTGAGGTACCGATCGGAGATCGAGACTAAGCACCAAAACGCCTGGATGGCGGGCATGTGCATTAGAAGGAACGCTGCAACGGGAGCCTGCGCTTGGCAGTAGCCGACCGTTGGGTTGTGCACCGTGTATGCTTTGAGCACGTTGAAGAGCTCTTGCTGGCCCGGTTTGTCCTCGGAGATGAACATTTCGTGGTAAGGGAACTGCCGATGGAGATCCTTTTTGATATCGTCGATGGCCTTGCCGTCGGCTTCCCGAGACAAACATTTGTCGTAGCCTTCAGGATAACGTTCCAGAAGAAGTTTGCCCCCGCAGAGGTACAGCCATGCCTTCGGCCGGACGGACATTGGGATACCTACGTTTAAACAAGTTTAGTGCTAGATTCACAAGTAATACATTGAAGTAACTATATGACCAATGTATTATAAACTACTTTATAATGGAAGTTCTTAAACTTATATGTTCTATAAGTACTTTAAAAAAGCTATATTTGCACCGAAAATCAGATAGGTTTTATAAAAGAGGTCATCTTGTTTTATAACATCATTACAAATAATATTTATAACCAGGTTTTATAAAAGAGTTAGAAACGTTTATATGATAACGATATAAAACTAGTTTTTTAAGAAGATGCAGAGTTCTTCAAAAAATAATTTCGAAATTAATTGATTTTTATTTAACATATTTACTGTCAGAGATTAATTTTGGTCAAGTTATTAATTATGCTTGAATATTTATTAATTATATTGGTTATTAATTATATTAGTTATTAATTATAATGGTTATTAATTATAATGGTTATTAATTATAATGGATATTAATTATAATAAACTTTCTAACAAAGCACAATGACGCTAATTTACTTAAAAGGCGATAATCAAATTGGTTAAAATATTTAATTGTAAAGTAGAATTTAATTTAATGCACTACTTTTTCTCTCGTTCAATTTTCAATATTTCTTTTATTATTCTTAATGCAGGAATTTCATTCATACTCAATTGTGTTTCCTTGTTTTGAAACAGAAAATTGATAATTATTTCGACGGCTTAAAATAGATGTGAACCAAAGTAAAACTAAAGTACATATCTGTAATAGATAGAAACTTTTCAACCTTTCACAGTTTAATTAACCTAATGCTCACTGATACATTATTAACAACAAATATTTACTCTGTTTTATATCATAAAATAATGAAGCTGTGGCAAAATTTTATAAATTTTATCGTAAGCCGAATGTTACAATGCTTATCTCTTGAACAGATCTGAGGATGCTGTAAAAGCGATAACAACCACCTACCCCTTATACTTGTATTTCATTATTTTTGAATTAGTCAAGATTTTGTGTATATCAACTTTTTAAATTAAACAAATGATTAAACAATAAAGTCATCTCAAGAAGAGAGAATGAATGTTTTGCTATTTTTTACAAAGTAATATTTTTTAAAAGCATTTAATTTGTTATAAATATGTCGCTCAAGAATATTGTGTTTTCCAGACTAGAAATTAACTTTTCATTCTGACTTAGAATAAAATCAACCTAAATTTTTGTCACGAGATAAAAGGAATTATCATATTTAGGTCAAAGTCATAATTTTATCCATTCTATTAGTTTTTTAATTATTTACAAAAGTTTTAAACAGCGACGAAGAAAATTTTTAACCCTATAATAATTTTGAAAGACTTAATATAGGTACTTGTTTTAAAACAGTGGAAAACAATCTTGTATTAAGAATAATAAATGATATATTAAAAATCCAACAAGAGAAAAACTAGTAGCACATTCAATAAAATTCCACTTTACATTTAAATATTCTAACCAATTTAATTACTACCTTTTGAACAGATTAACCTCATTGTGCTTTGCTAGAAAGTTCATTATAATTAATAAACATTTAAGCATAATTAATAACTATATCATAATTAATAACTTTATCATAATTAATAACTTTATCATAATTAACAACTTTATCATAATTAACAACTTTATCATAATTAATAACTTTATCATAATTAATAACTTTATCACACTTAATAACTTTATCACACTTAATAACTTTATCACACTTAATAACTTTATCACACTTAATAACTTCATCATAATTAATAATTTTATCATAATTACTAACTATTAAGTTAATATGATTATTCGAAAAAGAAACTCAAAGTATGAAATTTATTGTTCCTAAAAAAGCTTGTTAAAAGTGTTCCCAATGAATGGGCACAGGAAGTACAACAAATATGTATAAGAAGGAATAAATGTGCAATAATAACAATAACCAACGACCTGCTAAACTTGCGAAGTACAAGGGAATTAAAAATTCAATTAATTTACATAACCGAATTAATGAATGCATTAATTAGCGAAATCATTGCACAGGAATAACGCCATAAGACAACTCTATTGCACAGCCTTGTGCTTATCACAATATTATACTCTACATATCATAACTCAGCATATCATACTCGACATATCATACTCTACATATACTCTATGTATCATACTCTACATATCATACATTATATATATCATACTCTACATATCATACATTATATATATCATAATCTACATAAACACAATTTTTTTTTTAAATATTATAACGGACAGCATTAGCCAACGTACCTTTCCTGCACCGTTCCTTAATCTTCCGGTAATTCCGATCCATATAAAAGTCCCACTTGGACAGCATCTTCAACCATTTATGTTCCCGTCTAAGCACTGTCTCCGGAGGGGGCCCTTGCTTGGCCTCGGGAGAATACTGGGCGCCCCCTAGGAACCCGTGGCGGTCCGGAACCGTAGAGATGACGCTGCCGTCGATCAGGGTGCTCGCCTCGCTGCAAACGGAAGCCGTCTCCGCAGAGACGGAAGCTGCCATCTTCCGGGGGAAGTGTGCGAGAAGTCCGACGATCAGTTCCCCTTGTTTCCTCGGCACGAGCCGCCCACTCGTTTCACCATATTGTTATTTGCTAATTCGACGGTAATTTATTCAATTGTGCTTTATTGGGTAATGCAGGACACTGTCAATGCGTTTGGAGGACCACATCTGAGGCCATAGCAGAACAGGACAGCCCAATGTAATGGTTATCCCAATCTAATAGCTATCAATGTTATAACTATCAATTTAATGCAAATGTAATACAAATGTAATAGTTATCAATGTAATAGCACACAGTAGTAGTAGTAATAGTAGTTATGAATGTAAAGTTATGAACAACACTTGTGGTTACACTGGTGTTTTGGTGTTAAGTGAATCGAATTGGCGGACGTGTCGGGGAATAACGTGAGTTGAGTGTTAATTACCGTGATTTTCGTTTTAATTAACTCTTAATGGCTGTGGGCGAGACCGAGCAAAAGATGCAGCTGTCACTTGTGGGTTTGACGCACACAAACAATAAGCGCGAAGTTAGGCGCGGATGTCAGTTCACTGGCTTGAAGCTGGCGGATTGGTGGTAGTGGTTGCGGTAGGGGGCGCGACGCGCGTTTGTTTGAATTTAAGCGCGGGAGAGACGATTTTAGAGTTAGATTTGTTTTAGTTTAAACGGTATTTCTGATTATGTATTTATCATTAGGCATTGATAATTATCGATCAATTTATTTATTTATCAATTAAAACAATAAGTAGTTTATAACTGTTCCTTTCATGCAAACAAATACTATTTAACAGAACACTATGAGACAATATGCCAAAGTAAAAGACAATTAATTGAAATCAATGACAATAAACGGTGAAGAATAAACTGAGAGAAAACAATTACAAAAAAAATTGACATTAGACCAAAAAGAAAAATAAATAAACCGATGTGACTCAACCTATAAGTAGGTAATTTATTTAATTAAAATTATAAAAGAAATTAAACATTAAGTTAGAAAAATAATGAATGTTGAAAGAAATTGGGTTTATTAAAGGTGAAACAATTTAATAGAATATTGTTATAATTTAAGAAATAATTAAATATTGTGTCTTAGTTGTAAGTTAATGCAAGAACAAATGTAATAAGAATTGATATTATAAGAATTAATAAAAAAATGAATATAATACGAATTAATAAAAAACTGAATATAATAAGAATTACTATTACATAAATTAATATTACAAATAATTAATATTATAGAACTTTATATAATAATAATTGATATTATAGAAATTTATATAATAATAACTAATATAATAATAAATAATATAATGAAAATTAATATAAGAAAAATAAATGTAATAAAAATAAATATAATAAAAAATAATATGAGGAAAATTAATATAATAAAAAATAATATAACAAGAGCCTAAGAAAATACGAAATATTTATACTAAAAGTTGAATGTAAGAAGCTTAAGTGAAGTGTCTTAAAAACGAGCGCCGAAGGCGCGAGGCGGTGAGCGAGCGAAGCGAGCGAGCTCATCCTTCCTTTAATTCGAGAACGTTATCAAAAATTTTGGAATTATTATTATTATTATTACTAATGCAAGAACAAATGTAATAAGAATTGATATTACAAGAATGAACATTACATAAATTAATATTATAGAAATTTATATAATAATAGTAATGAATATAATAATAAATAATATAATAAACATTAATATGATAAAAATAAATATAATAAAAATAATTTCAGAAAAATTAATATAATGAAAAATAATATAAGGAAAATTAATATAATAAAAAATAATATAACAAGAGCCTAAGAATACACGAATTATTTATTCTAAAAGTTGAATGTAAGAAGCTCCAGTAAGTGTCTTAAAAACGAGCGCCGAAGGCGCGAGGCGGCGAGCGAGCGAGCTCATCTTTCCAATAATTAGAGAAAATTATGAAAGATTTAGAAATTATTATTATTATTAATATTGATATTATTATTATTATTAATGCAAGAACAAATGTAATAAGAATTGATATTAAAAGAATTAATAAAAAAGAATTAATATAACAAAAAGTAATATTTCAAAAATTAATATTATAGAACTTTACATAATAAAAATTAATATTATAAATAATATAATGAAAATTAATATTTTAAAAATAATTTAAGAAAAATTAATATAATATAAAATAATATAAGAAAAATTAATATAATAAACAATAATATAAGAAAAATTATTATAAGAAAAATTAATATACAAGAACCTAAGAAAACACGAAATATTTATACTAAAAGTTGAATGTAAGAAGCTCCAGTGAAGTGTCTTAAAAACGAGAGCCGAAGGCGCGAGGCGGCGAGCGAGCGAAGCGAGCGAGCTCATCCTTCCATTAATTAGAGAAAGTTATCAAAGATTTCGAAATTATTTTTATTATTATTTTTGTTATTATTATTATTATTATTATTAATGCAAGAACAAGTGTAATAAGAATTGATATTAAAAGAATTAATAAAAAAGAATTAATATAACAAAAAGTAATATTACAAAAATGAATATTATAGAACTTTATATAATAAAAATTAATATAATAATATATAATATAATGAAAATTAATATAATAATAAATAATATAATAAAAATTAATATAAGAAAAATAAATAATATAATGAAAATTAATATAAGAAAAATAAATATAAAAAGAATAATATAAGAAAAATT
>JAWQRP010002426.1:0-15640 GCA_033557875.1 Quadriops clusia | reverse complement strand
TGTCACAAAATATTATTTATGTTTTACACACTGACTTCAAAATCACATATAATTCGTAAATATACCCATAACTTTCACACACTATTATTAAATTTACAACCTTTCAGGTAATTTTACATTCTATATGCACATACTGTTATGTAAGATTACTGTTGAATATGTTAAATTACTGAAAACTACGCGAATTTGCAAAATATTGGCGATTTTCCTAATATTTTTATGTATTTTTTCACAATTTTTTTTTTGTGAATTTGCCCTCATGTTTCTCTGTGTAGTTCAGATCAAGTGGAACACGCGAACTTAGGATGGACGCGTCGTCATATCTTATGCATTTATCACACCCATTATAACCACTATACACCATTTTATGTTTAAAAGTTGCGCGTGTGCTGTAGATTTCATTTTACTTTTCTTAAATTTCGCGCTAAATTTTTATTTTGCAATAAATGCTTTATTTACGTTTAATTTCATGTGCTTTTTGTTCTGTTCGGTTATAAATGAAGTATATTTTCATGCAGTATGTTTAAATTGTGAAACTTTTTGACACACTCAACTACCCTATTGAATCATTCAAGATATTGATCCGAATAAGTGGCGAATCGAATGACTCACGTTCGGATAAATGGAGTTCTACCGTAGTGAACTCTAATAACCGACTTATTATTATATAGAATTTCAACATTTGAAGGAGATGATTTTTAAGATAACGTGTAATTAATTGAAGGGTGTAGCAGAACAAACATTAATGTCATTTTTAAGTTTTCAGGAGATTGATTTATTTGAAGTTAGCACAGAATAATATAACAAAAGTCGATTTTGGGCTATAATTGATCTTTTATCAGCTAAATTAGCCACCATTTTGAAGGCGATACATAGATTTATATTTCGTAAAGAAACTTAAAAAATGATATAATAGCTATTTATGCAACCAGTTGTGGAGTGCACGATTTTGTGTAACTCGTTTGATGTCACACAAGTTACACAAAATGGCATTCCACAACGTGTAGCATCCAAGATTTTTTCTAATTTTGGCAAATTTTTCATTTCTAAAATGCATAATATTCAGCGCTGATTGATCTAGCTTTCTATGATCCTATAGGTACCAGAATTCAAACGCATAACATAACCTTTTACAAATGTCATTGTCATTTGTATTCAAGACTCATTTACACGCTAAATAAGAGTTAACCAAAAATTGCAGGACATTTATTATTTAGAAGGTGAAAAGGTAAATGATAATGTGATGTCTACATGTCTATTTGCCAGTTATCACGTATAATCACAATGCTTGGTGCATATCCTCATAAGAATTACAGTTGCGATAGCAATTCTCGCAAAAACTATCATCTTGTAACTCAGCCTTAAGTTTTCTAACTAATTGCGAAAAGTAAGCCATTTGTCAAAGCTAGTCGATTGTGAAAAATGTCACTTTTTATGCCAGAATTAAAAAAACTCTTATACTGCCAGACTCTTCAATTATTAAATAGTAATTTGTCCTATACTTTCACAATTGGTGGAGGCGCGAAGTCAATAGTCGACACCCCATTAAAAGTGTTAGGTATACCGATCTCATTTAATGTTGAAAGTACTCCACTCTAAAATAAACGGAAGTCGCGCAAAACGTTCGCATTAAAAATTCGTAGCGTAATTGAAATGAAACAGTTATTTAACTATTGGCGAAACTTTCGTTGAGCTCTTTCTTTCTCAGAGCCAAGCGGGAGTAAATAATAGAGGGAGACGTTTTCAATAGAAATGGCGAATTCCCTTTTCCTCTGGAAATCAACAAATTTAATTTAGAAAATCCTCCTCCTAAAAAAAGTGAATTGATGGAAATCCGCCCAATTCTACCTCGACGCTGCCTCGAATAGAAATATCAGAGAACCTGGAGACGTCTGCGTTCCGAGCCAAACAGGTGGAACGGTGGTTTCATCTCGGGAGGCGTCTCCACCTAATACTTTAATCGCCCTGTTCGACAAGGAAAGAAATGAAGCTATCGGTTCCACAATCTAATGATTATAGGTATGCGTCCTATAGCCCGACAGGTGTACGGATCCAAGCCAGCCTTGGCGAGACTGGGAGTTTCGGTCTACGCACGAGCCGTACAATCTAGTAGACTGGTTCCTGCGCTCACTATATGCTTTGGATCGACAGTCAGCTGTTCGGATCGTCTAGCCTCAGCTCCGTGCCGGTGTGTGGCCAGTTCAGGTTCAAATTTCTGAATCATGACCGCTCAAACAAGTGTCTAGAGATCGAGTTGTTTGTTTTTTTGTGTCTTCCAGTGGCCGTTTTTCTTTTGTTTCGCCTCAACAAACAATTGTGTAACGACCGGAGGGTGACTTCTTTTTCGCTTTTTGTTTACTTTGTTAGTGTTTGTGTTATGTTTTCTCCGCCCTTCCACCACACCGCTGCCTGACTGGCTGGCAAAATTTTAGATTGTGTTTTGTTTTCCTTTTGTTTTGTTGGAATACTTCTGTACGAAGCCATGAACTCCATTGAGATATAGGTCGGGAAGATGTTGTTTTATCCCTTGAGAGAGTAAGTATCGTTGTTTTCATTCTTTTACAGCTTTAAATGCGGGATTTTCTGCGGAAAGGCTTTTGTGTTGAAATGGGATGGTGGATGCTTCCTTAGAATTGTATTGAATTCTCCATCACATACTACTCAATTGTCTTCTCATATAAATGTGATAAACATTAACTCCTAGTATTATTGCCAAACGTTTGTAATCCCTTATTGTGCTTTAATTCCAATTATTAGTTCTTGGGTATGAGGTAATAATTAATTTAATTTATTGACGTTTCAATACATTTTGTCAACCCTTTTCAATTAATAACTTATTATTGTAACGTTTCTCGAAAGTTAATGCTACAACTGACCATCCTTCCACCTACTCTGCATTCATTCAATTACATAGAACGAACTAATACTGCAACACAAACAAAACAACCCTCTACATGAGTAGGCAATAAACCAAAGAAATACATAAACCGCAATGACATAAAACTTTTACATCCCAATAAAGCTTATAAATAAAAATATTATTGCAATTGGAGAGCATTAAAAATAACGACTTACGCGTTACTCGGAGTGTACGTGGATGATACGCAAATAAACTTTATGGGTGTATCGGTACCTAAAGTTTATTTTGTTATTAAAAATCGAGCCACCATCGATTTTTCCCGATCTGCTTAAATTATTCTCTTCTTGCTGGAAGTGTGCATACTCTCCGCCGTTTGTTCGTTAACACGTGGCAGATTGCCAATAGATTTAATTGCGCCATAATAAAGTAATAAAAGGACTCAATCTCGATACAATGCTTGATGACTTTCTCGAGCCACTAAAATCTTTATAACGTGTTAAAAGGCAAACTGCTGAAGAAATATTTGACATCGTGTTTTATGATGACCTCACGTTCGTTCCACCCCCGCCACTTTTTTAAACTGTTTTTATGGCAGCGACTTTGCTGTAAAGCCCATTAGTAGATTTCGAAACATCTATCGAATACAGTCGAATAAATATTTAGAGCCCAAAATAAACCCCTACACAAATGGAAAAGAATAAAAGACTAATAGGCTACAGGTAACTCGCATTCACACACACGGGGTCCTATTATTGAAACAGACGTTTTAATGAAAATAGATGGTGTATGTATTGCTGCAACACAACGAAATTGATTCTTTAATCCGACAGAGATCAAAATAACAAAAATGCCGGGGAATGGGATTCAGCGTGCGGTATACACGGATGGCTAGATTTTAGTTAATTAAACCATAAATATGATTTATTTGATATTTCGTCTGTGCTTCAAAAATACATAAATGCACACTTCAAAGAGTTGCACTCGCGGAAATTAATTATTTTATTTGCGCTCTGTATGCAAATTTAGTTTTCCAATATATATTTTTAATATTTTAACATACTGGCGTTTAGAATTGTTTGTTGTTGATATTCCCACCTATATGACGCTTTTAAATATGTATATTAAATTTAAATTATTAATGTTGCAAATGACAAGTGTAAATGAATACAAATAATTATCATCCAAGGTGACTTCCACTATAATAAAAAAAGCAATCAGATTTAACAACAAATATATATTTGTTGAAAATGTACCGTTAGAGGCAAGAAAGTAAAGCATTGCAATCAAATGATAGCTACTAAAAACAATCGTCTCTTTGAAATGTCCCGATAATACTGCTCTATTGGAAATTAAATTGTTGAGGTGATTTATTTTTGAATTTAGAAATGATATCATAAACTTAATTAATCATGTATTAAGAAATATCTAGGAACTTTAGGTTTTTCTGTTTATTTCAAACTTTTCTCAAGTGTCTATTAATTTATAGTTAATTTTATCTACTTAAGTAAGTAGTAAAAAACCTTTACTATAATATTTAATAAATTTTAAATATTTTTTTAACTTAACTTAGGTAAACTTATACCTTTGGCAAAACCTCAAGGAAAACCGCGTATTAGTCGTAGCGATTACACCTAATCAACAAGGGTAGTTTGAAATCGATGCCCTGCATATCCTCATTCTTAACGCGCGTCATTTGTTTGCTCCGCCGTAAAAACTGAAACTGATTAATAAAATAAGGTGACCTTGCATTGTTGTAATTCGTCAACAGTGACGGCCTCAAGATAGAAGCAAATGCACAGCGGCAAGATAAGTTACTCGATCGTTTGTTTACTCGCAGAAGAAAAGCATGTAAGGCAGCTATCGCTCATTGGAGAGGTTAATCTCGTATATGCTAGTCTAAATATAAGTCGCTGCAGTTGAGTGTACGGCGACGACCACATATGTTGAAGGAACGCGTAAAAATAACTGTACATACTTTGATTATCTCAGAACCCTCGTTAATTACAGATATAAACGGTTAATATGTCTACTAGCACCTTTGATAACGCCTTAGAGCGAGAAAATGTCAACAAACTGGATTGATTCTTTATCGTTATTTTTCTTAACAAATCGAGAAGTGACGAAAATTGCTATAACGGTTTAAATGTCATACATACATAAGTAGTTTAAACAAGATTCGTGTCATTGCCATTGCCACCCATCCATGAACTGACTGAACAGAATGTTCGGGTTCAAGATAACACTATTTTCTGAATAAAATTTAATCATTTCAATAATAATTAACTGTATCAACATCATCGCGCAGATTTAATCATGATGGTGACTACATTCCAGTGGGGAAATAATTGCTTCAAAAAGGTGGATTATTGCATTAATGATAATAATGTTATAGGAGGAATTCCACATGCACATTGACTTTTCAATAATTACTCTTATTGCGGATTATAACTACATCATTTAATAGTTCTAATGGTTGTTCAAAAACATCAATATGTAATCATATTGATATAATTGCTTCGATATTACTTTACATAGTTATCCACATATTTGTTAAATCGTTACTGCACTGCAATGGATTTTAGACCATTCGTTTCGATTCAATTATACCCGTTAAATTAGAGCTAAAATGTTGCTTTGTTCGCAGCGCACGGTAATTTAAAGGTTTTATTTTAGTCCAATGGAAATTAATCATATCATTTTGGGCATGTAATTTGCAACAAAGGACTTGCACACGAGTTCATCCATTTTGTTCCAGAAATTTCCAACAAGGTTTCTTCCTTTTTTCGCAAACTTCCTCTATTTTAATATAAGCTCATGCTGTACACGTCAAAGACAATAACTAAGCCCTCGCGTGCATCGGGAGCACAAGCTGAACATCTACTAAATCCATTATCGCTTATGGAATTCTTGTCATGTCCCAGGTCATCATCTTTAAACTTGTATTGAGATATCTTCCCTTCAACATCATAACGCTTAAGCCTTTTAAGTTATCGACCGCTTTCTGTCTTCGATTTTAATATTCTTATTTCGGGCTTTACCCTCCGCCGGCCGAGTTTGCTTTCCCTGATTGCAAATTTATGGAATTTATGATTTAGAAAAATTCGCGCCAGCCCGAGTTTTAAATTCTCCCCCGGAATTTTGTTTATGCTGCAAATAGACGGCGGATGCATATTTTATGATTATTGACGAGGAGGACATTTAAGGCCCATTTCCTTCTTTATTTATTAAATTCCGGATGATATATGCGATCCCCCTCGCCGTTTTCGCATATCGAAAAATGATAAAGCTTTTTAACTACGTATAGTGCAGTACAATAAAGCATGGAATATATTTTAACGGTATTATGAAATGAAATATCTCCTAATATAGCTCAGGCTGGCTATTTCCACATACATGTGCTATTTTCTAGTTTTACGCGAGCAATACACGGTACTTTCAAGGGAATGACACCATAAACCTTGTAATTACGCCAACGAGCGGTGAGACAGACAGACCAGGCAGAGCTAGCCTGATTGAAAGTAGTGTAGCAGTCATTTGTTAACGCTAGAACGCCATAAATTCTACATGCCGACGGAGCAGTATGTTTTAGTTTGGAAAGAACAACAAAACAATAGAGTGTTTAACGAAGAGGGCGCCCCCTGCCACCGGAAAACTTCACCAGGTCTGGGAGGAACAAAAGATGGCAAGAACACTCTATTGTTTATGAAGCAGCGCGGCATTTTACGTAAGCAGTTATTGCTGACGTCAAATCAATAAATGGGGATATGAAGACACATTTTGTTGCTTTTATTGACGGGGCGGAAAGCACGGTATGTCCACGTGAACCTTCTCCACTTTAATCCATACCACCTCTGCCGCAGTGATTTTTCAAGAATTTCCGACCCTCTCTTGATATTTTCATGAAATAAACGCGTAAGAATAATAAACATTTTTCTTTTTTTCCATCCGCGGACCCAAAACGCCTAAATACTAAACACCGACAGCGGCATAATCTCGGGGAATCCCCATTCCACCCCAAGCAGTGCATCATCCCAGATTATACTCCAGTGGCCTAGTTATCTCCAAGCCTTAAAGATGACTTTGAAATCGCATCAAGAATCTCAGGACGACAAATTGGATTTTAATAATAAGACAGAACGCTTTTTCTCCTCCACGTGAAGGCATTATTCATTACCCTCCCCCCGAACAACAGCGGGGCTCGCCCCTTAAAAAGCTCTCTCATGGCTATCTAGATTTCATCTAAATTTTTCCGGAAAAGCTCCCATTAATTATGTCCTGGACGTATTAGGGAGTACTTAAGGATAAATAAGGACGAAAGATTAATGAGATGGGAGGATCTTTTGAAATAAAACAGGAGGAACGGAGCTTGTCTATAGTTAATTAAGGTGAGGTGTAATTTCGCCCTGGGTTGGCGCGAAATGTTGCCACTGCGGATTTTTTACGCTAATTACTCTCTCTGACAAATTTTTAAAGGGATTAATGGATATTATTACACGCGCGGAAGAAAAACAGGTATCATTCAGACGACCTTGCACTGCTGAATAAAATGGTAAAAGTTATTTGCATGTTTAAATGTCAAAAGTACCGAGCGATCGCTTTTGGCAATAATCTTTCTGCCACAAATTACCGGGTTGAGATTTGCACAAATTATCGTTATTATCACTAATAATTTTATTAAAAACTTATTTATCGACTACTAAATTACGTTGGGCAAAAACTGGCCTTTACGCTCTAAGTATTATTCGCTTCGTCAAATTGCACAGCAAGACTACACGTTAGTAGCTTCGCCAATTTGCGAGATTACTAAGATCGTCAAATTAAAAGATTTATTCGTTCCATGAAATTAAAAGATTTGTATGCAGCTCAACCGCCTTTCATGGCTACTCCTATTTAAAGTTGACTCGCTAACAAACCAGTGACATTACACGGTTGTGTCATACAAGTCTTCTACATATATATATATAGGCTCGTATTTGCAGAATTAATTATGGCAGGTTAACGCACTGCTCCCCAGCCTTTTGCTCTTTGAGGTTATATGGCGCGCCCGTATCCATCACTAAATGCGGCAGGAAAGAGAGGGAACATTCAAATCTGCTGAATGATATTTGCATCGAATTAAAAATGAAAAACGCCGCTCCACGGCCTACTTTAATTACTGCGGTCGGTGTTGCTTTCCATAAAGAGATTAAAGGTAAAAAAAAGCCCTTTGTTTTCGCCCAACTAGAGTGTGATTCTGTTATTAAATTTTCGATGGAAACCAGAAATATACAACCATTAGCGTTATGGTTGGTGGTTACGCTTTTAAACCTCCCTGGATCGAAGCACTTAAAATTATAATACTCGTTTATATTTCCTCTTCAATTATTTCGTTCATTAACGTTCTAATCCTTAATAATTCACGCGGAATTATTATTGTGTTATTTTACGTCGAAATTCAAATTAATCCGTGGGAATAAAATATTTGCGTCGGTAACGTTAGATTTAGCAAGTTGTTTCAACAATTTCGAAGCGCCATTCATCATCGAAATAGGCGACGTTTACTCTGATTGCGAGTAGCGAGAACAAGAAGGGCAAAAATAAAATATTATGCAGCGGGAAGGGCTTTATTCTTTTGTTTACTATTCCACGTCTTAATTTATCTTATTGCATTTGACTAACAAACTTGAGCGAACAAATGATAAATCGCCAGGCCGGGGAAGTCCCTGAAGTGTATTTACAGAATCCTCGATTTCTCGGAGCGGAAAATTTTGACGATTGCTTTCTTTACTAAGGCGCTTTTTTGCTGGCTACATTTAAATCTGAATCAGAGCAAAATTGAAATTAATTAGATTCGCGCCATCGGACGCGTGGAACGAGTAGCAAATTAATTAATTAATAAATTGCCGTCTATTTAATTGATCTATGTGAACAAGAGGTTAATTGCGAACATTTGGACCATTAGTACAATTTTGCTCAAAACTAGTGCGCGCAAATGGCCATATAAAACGGAAATATGTTTAAAAAGAAATCAAATTTCTGAGAAGAATGGTTCCAGAGCAGCCCTTCCACGGACCTTTGTGGCACAACAGATAGCTGCAGATAAGTTTTGCACAGTTCTAATTTGGGCCAACCCCCACGGGGCTGGTAAATAATGTAGGTCCCTAATGACGTTACATCGCCAATAAATAACGCCTAAATTTGTTATTTAACGGCGTGGTCTTTCGGACAAATGACCTTTTGTATCCTGGCATTTCCAGCGAACTATAACAACGTGATCCCAGTGAACTATGGAACGCAGTGCGCAAACCCTATTTACTAGGAAAATTGGGTCAATTAACTCATCTGGAAGTAGCCGACGACACTTTATAATAATAGGTCACACATTTCCTACTCGCAAATTCCGGCCAGTGTCCCGCTACTCAGACTTAATGCCTGAGTCATCTTGGCGAAATTAGCGAATCAAAATTAAACCGCACATCAGCGACGCCGACAGTTTTTACGAGTCGCACTAACATCCATTTTATTTTCTTCTGCTTTCGTTAACGGCGGTTTTATCACCTGATTATGACGTCCCTCTAATTCTCCCGTAATTGTCCCGGAATGCTCAGAATTTCCCGCGCGGGATAATGAAATTTTTGCTGCATTGATTTGAGGAGCGGAGGCTGTGCTGTAACGGCAAATGCACTGGTTTATTGCACGTCAGGGCTTCATTCGGAAATTCATGGCACGTAACATTTGATATTAAATGTACCACCTGAACCATGGAATTATCAATACAATCCATGCTAAGTGACGGTAACAATAGTTTTCATCGAGTTGTCGGTTGCGCTCAGTAGGTGAGCTGCATTGTGGCATTGGTTTTTTCTCTTTATCCTTAAGAGAAGGAAAAAAAGGGTTTGGAAACAAAGAAGCGATCGTGAACATTGGAAACAAAGTTTGGATTAAAAATTCTTTCGGAGTGGGATCTTTTAGATATTGACCAACCAATCTTTGTATAAAGGTAAAATGCGATAACCTGTACTTTCAGGGCGTATAAAACTTTCATACATGATATAACCGTCCATGCTTGGATCACAAGCGTTTTCCTCATCAAAGCAGTTTCCAAAGCAGCAAACTTGAGTCGTTACAAACAACGATCAACAGAACCCCATGAGGTTTAACGTCAACGCCCACGTTCACAAATCGAATGTCACTCTCCATCAGCCAGCGGGCCACCATGGAGAAAGCGAGCGAAACCCCTAACATCCAATCCACATTAGACAAGTTGAAATATTTAACTATTAAAGGTCCCCACAGGCTCCCATCCTTAATTCCAGCCTCTCCACACGCGCCAGCTAATTACCTCCCTCGATGCCCCCAAATTGATTCGGAGAATCAGAGTAAAAGCATTTTGTGCAGGAAAAGCCTATTTTAAAATTACCCCTGAAAGGCCCTTAACCTAATACGTATGCGGACTTTTCCTTCATCAACCCCTGCGCCCTCGCATGGGCCGGGCGTAGCAACAATTAACCCTCGAAAGCCGGCCCAAATAGGAAGTAACGCAAGAGAGTTATTGTAACGGTTGTAGTACTACGTGCTTCGGGGGTAGTTATATGATTTGCAAAGTACATTACAAAATCCATTTGCGTATCGCTAGCAGTTGTGCCGAAGACATATTGCGACCCATTAAGAGTCTACCAGGGCTGGGACCTAATTTAAATGGGGGGCGAACACGCACAATTACACAAACAGAACAATGGCATAATTAGCTCGCATGTATCATGAGCGCCTTTGTTTCGCAGACTCAAAATTCCGTTTTGTTTAATCCGGGGACGAATGGCCTGCGCAGATTTCGGAAACTCACGCGCTTACATAAAAGGTGTCAATTACAGCAGTTGCTGTACAACGGGGCATTTATCATTGATTTGTATCAGCCAAATCCTTCCACTCCCTCAAACAAGAAGTCCTGAAACAAACTTCCGCAACCGCTTTTTGCTTGGGCCGCAGCAGAGATCCGATCTAGGATAACCGATTAGGTTTTTGGTGGCGTGAGACCTTGACTTATAAATATGGCATTTCGACTGATATTGCATGCATGTTGAAATACGCATATAAGCTTTTACTCACAAATTTAATTCGTCATAGATTTGTTTTTTTTTCTATCTTAAGTAGGCAGATATGTGTGTATAATACATTATGTATGCAGGTTTGCAATAATGAATCTATTACATGTGATAATCTGAAAGATTAAACCAGTTTGTTGTTTTAAAATCAAATAGATTGTAAAATGTAGTGAGATTTTGGTAACAATAAAATTATTTACAAATAGTAATGTTCCAGTTGTAACCAATTTTATGTAAAATTGGACACTTCAGTCTAGCACTTGTTGTGTTGAGTGTTGTTAAAAGTGTACTAATGTGTAAATGTATCTGTCGCGTCGCACTATTAGTTGGCAATAATAAAATTAATGTGCGTTAAAAGTTTCGTTTCTTGTTAAACGCAGACACAACACGTACGCAACTGTTTTTTATACTTAAAAGTCACTTGTTCTTCATGTCGAAACGCAGTTTGGACAAAACGTGCCGTGGCGAAACTTGTAGGAGTCGCTTACACTTACCGGCTTTCCTTTTTTGTCCATCGACGGTGGTACTGGAAAACACAAGGCTGTTCATTCATAATACAGTAAACCTTAATTAAAACTATCTGATAGAGCTGGAATCGTGCCTCACTCGGAGCACTTTCTGGCGAATAATACATCCTCTGAGTGCTGGCATTTCATTTCCTTTATTGATTAATTTCGCTAATGAATTTTAAATAAGCCCCTCGTTGCAACGGCCAAATTTTATCCCAGTCTAACAGGCAGCACTCGCATCAGGGTGACGTCTGAGGATTAAAACGCAAACACCTCTTCGTCAACGCCATTGATGGATGGCGATCGAATCTTCTTTGTTGCTAAAATATCCCCCTTCAAAGTGGAATTTCCGGATACAAATTTATGAAATACATTCCTTATTCCATTTTAATAATTTAAATGTTTTGTTTAAGGATCAAAAATATACTCCACATAAAACAATTAGATACGTATAGGTATGTTTGGGGTGATACGAAAATCAAATAACAAAAGAAAAACAATTAGTCATTGTTCAATTTACCCCTATGATCCGGCAACGCCTCAATATACAAAATGGCATTAATTAAAAAAAAACTCGACCCAGACTGGGTCAATATGAATTATCTCAGCATAAAAACATCCTAAATCCACTTTCAAATCAAGGGCAACAAAATCACTATTGACCAGTGTTATTAATAATGTTCAGTTTTCAAACTCGGTTCCATTCGTTGTGCTATCGCTATCTATTTCACATTGAAGTGCTGTTGCCATATAGAAAGCAGAGGTTACAAACGATAAGAAATTGAAAGCTTTGTTGACTATTTTGTCCCAGTAATTAATAATATGTCATCAAACTATATACATGCATATGATTTATAGCTAATTTCATGAAAACAAAGTTAAGAGGATAGCGGGAGAACTCAAAAACTCCCGCAATAAAACCATAATCGCAATTTCCACAATTTCTGCTAACCAACCAAAGAATGAGTGCGTCCCTGGAATATAAGGAGGCGGTTGAGTCTTAAGCATAAATTGATGCGATGTCCCATCCGCAAACATTTCTAGCATAACTCATGCAAACTCAAGTAAAATATGGCAAGGAAATGCTTCACCGTAGAAAACTTGTGCTCACTTGGCGTGCACTTGTCTGTGAGTAATTCTCAGGTTGTTTGTTTGGATTAAACTTAGTTTACCTGCACTATAATAAGTCGCGGGGGAGAGGGGGGGGCGGCTTTTGTTTCATATCGACCTCTTTAGCGAGGTGGCACTTAAGGTTAGGGTCCGCATAGTGCAACGTTGCGTCCGATAATGGATAATCTCGACCCAATTACTTTAATTTCCACTGCATATATTATTCAAAATCTCCTCCATATTGATTTATAATGGAATATAGCGCGGCTTGAGTGCAGCAAAGAGTTTGAAATACAGCACTTTCTGGCCTCACTTCCGGGAGTTTCAGACTCGCCCGGATAATGGGAGTAATTATGAGGCGATTCATAAAAGCTCGCGGTTAAAGCTTAGCTTAGCGATGATGCTTGAGGAAGTTGTCGTTATTCCTCAGTGTGGGGGAGGAACAGAAGTCTGGGGTGAAATTAATAATGTTAGCTATACATGACTGGCACCGCTTACTTCGCGAAATAAACCTCACCCACCCCAAATGGTCATGAATTAATTTATGAACATTGCAGAAATGTAGGTACATACTACACACATAAAATACCTATTGTAAATTTACAGTACTTGGTTACGTTATGTGATTTTATATTACATAATTTTTATTGCGAAATTACATTGTTATAACTAAACTTAATAGTATGTGTTCCTACGGTACTGTTTATGTAGATAGCATATTTTACTTTGTAAAATTGCGAATTGGAATTGAAAACAGAATTTTCATTAAAGATATTTCTTAACTTGTTATGTAATTTCCCTCTGGAAATAAATATTTTACATATGAAAATAAAAGAAGTGGGATCAACTCTTTAGCTTTGCTCATAGAAACAATCAGTGATCGTCCGCTGATTGTTTTAACTCTATAGAGTAACATCGTGATTAGCTAGTGAACCCAGGTTAAAATAGTCAGCAGACTATCACTGATCGGCTCTACGAGCAAAGTTATTATTTAATAAACATATTAAAATTTTATTTAAATCATAATGTTATTATTTGAAAAAATATATATTATACGTACAAAATGTAATTAAAACTTTAAAAAATCACCATATATTAATAATAAATAAAATTTTAGGCATTCTAAATAGTCGTAGTCGAGTTCTTCATTAGTTTAAATTTTTCTATATAAGCGAAAAAGTTACAGACGCTCCACCTTAAAATATTATACTGCTAGTAAATAATGTGCATCGTGAAAAAAATGCTGATTATTCGTACCAGATAACATAAGTTGCAAGAGTTCAGGGTTTTTAAGTGTACAAATTTAAAACCCTGCGTTTTAAGGTAACATCATTTGTATAATTTTATTTGAAAATAATCTTAAAATATGTATTATGTGAAATTTTTATTACATAAGTTCTTCTGTAACTTTGTATACTGTATGCAATTTTAACATGGAAATGTCATTACTATGTAAAAAATCCCTCAGAGATAATGTTATTTCACAAAAAGAAATTATTTTACAGTTTAATATCAGTATTTTGAAAGATTACCTAATATATTGAATATAAAGTACATAATTAATTACGAGAAATTGCTCCCATTTTTATTTGTGTAGACTTTGTGTTCCTTAACCGGTTCTCTATACTCTATATTGTAGCATAAAACTATACTTTAAAAATATGTATCAACCTAAGTACAGAAAATTAAAATGTAAAAGTCCACTGACTCATTTATAACGAAATTAATTATTAGAAAGCGTTCCTTCATGCCAGTAATGAAAAGTAAATGTGTATAATTGATCCATTTCAGCACGTCCAAAGTCAACATTTGCTAATGCCATTTTTCTTTGTTTGCAGGTAAGGAAGCAATTTTACAACTCGCTATCAAGTGCACGCAAGGTAAAGATTATTTAAAGGCATTTGCATGAAAAATGTCAAGCTGAAGCCTTGGAAAGAATTATTCTCATCCCGCAAGGCTTCGGATTTTCAGCCTGACCAATCCTGGTTTTTGGTTAGCCCGTTATCTCCTAATCTCCACCAGGCAGTTGCCACTTTGAAACAAATTTGGAGAGTATGACGTCCTGAACGTTTACAGTGCGAGATAACGCCAGAAACTAGGTTGAAGTGGCGAAAATAGTAACATTTAGCGTTTCAGGGACAACGCCGCCGAGTTCTGATTTAACCGTCTCCTTTATGTGTGCGAGCGAACGGCCTGAATGGAGTTAGCTACACGTTACAGATGTTATGACGAAAGTTTTATGTGCTGCACAAACACCGAATTATCATTATTTGCATACATAATTGTGTATTTAAATTTCCAAGAGCGAATCTCCTCTAACACCGCGCGTAATGCGGCGCTCGCCTTTGCATATTTCCAAGCCAGCAATCTTTGGTAACTCGTGTTGGTTATACGGATTCAATGAAAGTAGTTGGAAATTGATATTCCCCCAGGAATCGAAACCGTAAAGCTATTTTGAGTTTGGATCTCGGTGGAGCGTAATAAAAGGATAGTTGAAAAGAAGTAGACGGTTTAATACTTCTCGCTACGAAGCCTCCTAAAACTGAAAATAAAACTACGAGGGGTGTTTATTTATGCACGAAATCATTTCTGTTAAATTGTAATGTACACCCAACGAAATTTAGGTAACTACATGTTGAAATATATTTAACACTAGATAATGCCCGTGAAAAATCACGGCCAGCCATGTACACATATATTTATTACCATGTACACGTATACTTATTTCCATGTGCATATGTACATCTGACCATGTACACGTGTACATATTACCATATACACATACATTTTGTCCTACATATATATTTAATCTTATGATTTCGACATATACATATTATCATGTTCACTAAAAATTTATGCAGCAGTAATGTATTGTGACAGTATGAAGATAGGCTATGCCATCCATGCAAATTAGGCTCTTATCGAAAAAGGGAGATTCGCCAGTTCCATCTGTCATCAAAATCTGGAAAATATTTCCGTGTCGAGAGGGCCTGAACCACCGAAGAACATCTGTTCAAAATACAAAGCATGGTCCCAACGATGTCCCTATTCAAAGAACGTCTAGAGGGAACGGAAACAGC
>JAWQRP010002425.1:0-15640 GCA_033557875.1 Quadriops clusia | reverse complement strand
CTCACAGATATGTAATTTTAGCACAACTGTCCAACCGGAAGTAATCTTTTTTATCTATTTTTTTAAATATGCATGTGTGTATAATAAAATTATTCAAAAATCGTTCTGAATCCTAATGTGAATCTGTTTTATCATGTCTAGTGCAACTTAGAAACTTGCGAGAAAGTCGAGTGGAGACCACTCCATATTTTTTCTATATCTTCTACAATGGCATCCTGTGTTTTGTACATTTCTAAAAATTGTTTACTCGTAACATTTTAATTTTCTTGGACATTTTTATACAATTAATGCTTCAGAGATGGTTTAGCAAATGTAGAAGTTAGATTTTGGAAAAATATTTGCCATTGTAAAAACTATCACATCACAATTGATAAGTACCAAATGGAAATTGAAGTACATGCCACTAGCAATATGTACCGCACTGAGCTGAAAAGGACAATTTGTTTTACTATAGCACCTACATAAAAATTAGTAGATATTTCAGACGATATATAGTGCAGTCAATGAATACTCAAAAAAAAATAAGGTAATGATTTCATTTAATGTTGTTAGGTGGAGGCGTTCTGGCACATACTATTTTGGGGGTTGATTATAACCAGGAAACTGGAAACATAAAGTTCTTAATATTAGATCCGCATTACACAGGAGGTGAAGATTTGCAGGTTATCATCAAAAAAGGTTGGTGCGGGTGGAAAGGCTCTGATTTCTGGGAGAAAAAGTCCTACTACAACATGTGCTTGCCTCAAGTCCCTAGAGTCATTTAAAAGTTGTAAATAATTTATGACATACAAGCATGTTATGTAATGTAAGTTAGGTTACGTTGTGTATAAAATAGGTATTTTATATATCGTTTGTTACTTAATCGTATTATTGTTATTTATTTCCCTTACGCAAACAAGAAAAAATTAAACCTAACATTTAAAATTACATGTAAACAAGTCAAATTAACGTCAAGGGGGGATTTATGTAATACACGTCAAAGACAACCTTGAATTATCGACCAAAGTTCAAACGGCAGAGCGCCAACATTACATTAGAAACGCCAAAATTCCCACGCTAGGAAACAAGCAGCGCTTGAATTTGCATATGATAAGCAGTTGGTAGCCCGAGTGTCAAGTGGTACCTGTCAGAAAGGGTCGAAGGTTGAGATAATGCAAATTCACAAACACTCAAATTTCTCTGAGAAAAGTGCAAAATATTTCGCGAACGAGTTCAGGGGTTGAAATGTGGATACTATAGAGGGTTAAACGCAAACCTGGATGCAAAATTTAAGGCAAGGCGGGCTCGAAGCCGACGTATATTAATGGAGCTACTCAACGGATTCGACATGAGGGTCAAGAAATTTATACTTTGGTTCGCCGCCCTCTCAATCTTCTTCATTATTTGGAAACTAAACGTCATCGAATCAGGTAAGTTCATAATTTTTCACAATTTAAAAGATAAGAATACAAGTGACATTAATCTGTTAAAGACGTAGACAAGCTGCAATTTCTGAAAGAAACTCTCTTTCTGAATAAAGAACAACTCCAACTATCTCACCAGCAATTAATCCTCATAGAGCACTTGTATCAAGATAAAATCGGCGTCAGTCTTCCCATGATATATGCAATCACCCCTACCTATGCAAGGGCCGTCCAAAAAGCCGAATTAACCCGAATCTCACAAACTCTTGCTCTAGTACCCAACATGCATTGGATTGTGGTGGAAGATTCCGAGGAAAAAACCGATTTGGTTAGCAATTTATTAAATGAATGCAACTTGTTATATACTCATTTGGTAGCGCCCACGCCCTCTAGGGAGAAATTAAAATTGGCCAAAGGGGTGCGAACACACCGTGGAGTTGAACAACGAAATGCTGGCTTGCGGTGGCTGAGGAAATCCTTTGAGAAAGGTCGTGATAAAGGTGTGGTTTACTTCATGGATGACGACAACACTTACAGCATTAAGGTTTTCAAAGATATGGCTCGAGTTAGAGGAGTAGGGGTGTGGCCTGTGGGGCTTGTGGGAGGCCTAAATGCAGAAGCACCCATTTTGGACCCACAAACTGGAAAGGTAATCCAATGGAAGACAGGTTGGAGGCCTGATCGGCCTTTTGCCATAGACATGGCTGGTTTCGCTATAAATTTAGACCTAATATTGGAACGAACCCAAGCAGAATTTTCACATAAAATGCTAAATGGCTTCATGGAAAGTGAGTTCCTGAGCTATTTTGTGAAGAAAGAAGAATTGGAGCCACTTGCCGACAATTGCACTAAAGTTTATGTTTGGCATACAAGAACAGAAAAACCAAAAATTAGGGGAGTCGTCGAAGGGCTAGAAGTTTAAGAGTGGAGAAATAGAGATGGTGAAACAATTTTCTTCCTTAGATCAACAGAAATCTTCCAGTTTTTCCTTCATTTTTATCTGTAGGCTCTAAGCGCATATCTTTGCATTAATTAAGTCACTTATTATTTATGCTGTGATACATACGATCAAAGTTGAGTATTTTACCATTTTATGTACTTTAATCTAAACTTTAAACCTGTTGCTTGCTTTCGTTTGGTCTTCTTGTCCTATAGAAATACCTATGAATTGTTTAAATTTTAAATCGATTGTGATATTTATTATACTTGTTATCAATTAATTCGTGAACGAAACATTTCCAAAAAAAACAGGTAGCAATTGTTATTTTGTACAATTTATGACGAACATATTTGAAATTTTGCTCCAGTTGTGTAAATAAAGAAATCATTTGTAAATCCATGTTATTTCGTACATATTCTAGCAAATAAGGGTATATTTAGGGAAGGTTTTACAAACTCCATGACGTATTTAGCTATAAGTTTAAAGTTTTTATTTTGATTTGGCTCATTCTGTTGCTGTTAGCTAAAATTTACTTTAAACGTAGATACTTGACCGAACTCTTAGTATAAAAACTGTTGCAATGTAAAATAATTGTTAATTTATTTTATTCTGTACATAAGTCATCATAATTTACACTTTTAGTAGTGCCAAAATTGTTTCTTAAAAAATAAAACTGTGGAATATCGATTCGTATAATGTACATACATATAAATGAACAAATGATTACAATAAAATAAATGTAGTAAAATGTCAATGTTTTTCTGTTTCTTCTCTACAGGAGGTAAATAAATTTGAAATGGTCCTCATAGCTTTGAATTCCAGTTCGTTTTGTGTGTTAATCATCCCGTTCCTTTTGCTTTCGAGTTCTCTGCGTAACCCACCACATTGTTTCATTAAATTCAGTAACTCTTTAAAATCAAAATTTTCTGTGTGCTTGTGTATTCTTGATACAACTTTCAACAGACTCGCAAAGTCTTCTTCGAATTTATCATAATCTGCCTGGTTGGCCATAAGTTTAACATCTCGAAAATAGATTTTATCACCAGCTTTTTGCAAAACAGCAATGATACTATCTAAAAATTCAGTCATTTTTAGATTGTCACAATGATGAACACATTCCTGCAGCCAATCTTCCAGTTGCGAAAGAGAGACGTGGAGATCACGCATTTTTCCCATTTTTTCTATTTCATCCTCCAGGGTTCTGTTTTTCGCTCTTTGCGTAACAAGTGTTTCTTCGTGTATGCTAAGCTGATCGGTTAAAACTTGAAGATGTCCGTCGACAGTTTCTTTTAGATGATCTTGCCAGAACAAACTTTGCAAATATTTATTGTAAGCCAACTCGCAAATGATATCTTCATTTATAGGAACATTGCACACCGAGAAACTTGAACTGGCGTTGATGGTGGAATTAAGATTAACTCTTGCATTTACATTCTGAGACTTTGCTGAGTTATTTTTAAGGACCGAAGGGTGTTGAAACGTCTGGTTTAAGTTTTTCACAGATTTTTGGTTTGGGGCACTTGTTGTTTTAGGTTTAATGAATTTTCGAGTAGACATGATTGTTATAACGTTAAACCTCAGATCTGTGGTTGAACTGCAAACTTTTCAAATTTGACATTCGTGCTGCCAACTGTTGAGAAATTAATGCGTATGTCTGTTCAAGCGTTGGGTGTTTTGCGGATAAAGTTTTAGGTTGGTTTTAGTTACTTTTGTGACAGGTACATAACCTATCGGATTGAGACGTTTGTGACCATGCATTTATTTATGTAAATATGCAAACGTTCGCTTATGGTTTTTTATTATTTTTTTTTGTAATTTACAATTAATTGTGACGTCATGAGTGCGGGAAAGATTGTAGCAGTGAAAGTATTAAAACAGACTAAAATCCATCAAGCTTCTGTAATAATCTTTCATGGGTCAGGCGACACAGGGAACGGGTTTTTCGACTGGATGAAGTTTTTGGTGGACGATTTCGAACTGCCTCACGTTAGGTTTTTGTTCCCTACGGCGCCTTTGAGGTCTTACACTCCCCTTGATGGTCTAGTAAGTTTATTGATCAAATTAAAATTCATATAAATATTGAACTTGTTCAATGTGTGTTACCAATGTGTTGTTATGTATTGATTGAAATAATACAAAATTGCAGGCGTAAAAAATATTTTCCGTAATTATTTATATCTGAAAGTGGAGGTTTTCCAAAAGTTATATTTTATAAGATTTCTTAAGTCGATGATAAAATAGTATGTTTTGACTTTTCACGTTTAGTTTTTTTTACTTTCTATGTTTTAACTTGTACGATTCTAGCTAGCCATATTGTTTTCTTGTCGTTTTAAATAAAATTGATTGTATTGTTTAAGATTTAACTGCCACAGTAGTTCAAGCACCTGATGTATAGTCTTATAAACTATGTTTTATATTAAAGAACTGTAGGTTAATAATATAATTTACCAGAACCGCAGATAACTCGATATCTTCGCCAAAACTAAACATTAATACCATGTAAAAATAAAATGTAAAAAAATTGTCGTCTTCTGTAATCATATTTACAAGTTTAAAAGAAAAAAAATTTACAAATAAAAGAAAGAAATAAAAGTTTTCATGAATTTAATAAAATAGAATAAGACCAGATTAATTATAAACTACTATGGCATCTTGAGACCTCTACAAGAGAATTGATAAATAATTATTATATCATAGACAAAGGAATATATGTAACATATATTCCTTTGTCTATGATTATATGTAAAAGATGTAAACATCTAAAAGAGGTGAAAGTCAACTTAATAAATAAATTAAAAAAATTAAAAGTGAACAAAGCAAAGCAATCGAAGTATTTATCTGTGTAATTAGAGAGTAAAGAAAACAAAAAAAATATGTAAAAAAATATAAGAAGTTCCTTCTGATTAATACATTCTGAGACAAGATCCTGCTATCTTAATATTATAAACAATTTGAATAAAAAAATAGGTAAATAAAATAATAGAAAAATTGACATTAGCAATGTAAGAAGTTTTCTGGATTGGAAACGAAAATAAATAATTAAAACATCTAGAAGAAGTACACATAAAGTGTTATAAAGAAAAATAAAATGATCAAAACCATTTTGTTCGTTAAGGTAAATATAGATTGTATTGTTTTTAAACCTATCAATGATTAAACTTTCAAGTAGTTTTAATTTGTATCCTTTATAAAGAAAAATTGCAAAGATTTTGTTTATCAATAGCAGAGTGTTTTCAAGCGGGTAACCATTGGAAAGTTGAATTAGCAAATTATTATTAATTTTGTAAAAAATGTTGATGTTATAATTACTCAAAATGTAAGTTAATGTATTCTATTTAAAGTCATCAAGTGAAACGCTATGATGAATGTTATTGTTTTCGGTGTTGTTGCAGTGAGAACAGGTTTTGTTTAGAAAACATAATGAATTGTGAACTGTAATCATTACTATGTTTAGTTATTGGTGAGTTTAATTCTTTGTGGTAATTAAAGTTGTTCAAGGAGCTGTTGTGTAGTCTGTGTATGAAGGAGGTAAAAGCAGATTTTTATTTATGACAATAGTTGGTACCAACCAAGGAGGTTTAATAATATATATATTATATTATATATATATATATACCTCCTTGATACCAACAAAGTTTATATACCATCATTTAGCAGTATCTAATATATAGCCTACATAATATAACAAATAGAACATGAAATTAAAAGTTAATTTTGTTCTACAAGTAAGAATATCAGGTTGTGCAGAAAATTTTTCATTATTGCCGATGACCGACAGATTACTCTTAAATTTCAGATGAATTTTACTTACCTTTAGATTAAAAACAAACATAGGTTTATCATTAAGTGATTACTTATCCTAATAAGATTATACATAGTAAAATAAAATGATAAAAAGTAGCTGTGTAGAAATCAACTTTACAGCAAAACATAATACGATACCATATTTATATAAAATAATAATTATATGTAAATATTTTCCTGGGGGTGAAATTCAATTGTCAAAATATAGGCATCGTAAAAAAAAATTTTTAAATTCATATGTGACAGAAATTAACCAGTAATAATTTTGAAATGAAGTAATATGGAAAGTTTTTGTTTTTATGAATTTCTGTCTGATCTTCAGAAAAGTCACGTCTGGTTCGATCGGCACGACATCACTCCCTCGAGCTCCGACCACATGGAGACTTTGGATTCGATAGGAGAAGAAGTTAAGCGGTTAATAAACAAAGAAGTGGCGGAAGGCATCCCTTTAAACAAAATAATAGTTGGTGGTTTCTCAATGGGAGGGGCCATGGGCTTGCAAACAGCATACAGATTTATGCCTGGTCTAGCAGGAGTTTTTGCACTTTCTGCATTTTTGGCCAAAGACTCCATAGTGTATAAACATCTGAGCGCTAACAAAGAATTAACAACAGTTCCTTTGTACTATTGCCATGGCGACATAGATACGATGGTTCCTAAGGAGTGGGGAGAGGAAACGTTTGAGAAGCTTAGTGAACTAGGGGTTAAAGGAGAATTTCATCTTATCAGAAATTGTATGCATGAGATTAAGAAGAAAGAAATTTTTGGGTTGCTAGATTGGGTTAAAAAATTATTGCCGGAGGAGAAAATTATGGGGGATGGGTTGGTAGCGTAACGAATTGTACATAAATAGTGTAACATTTGTATTTTTGTAAATATATCCATTTGTAATTGAATGTATTTTTAATTTAAAGTTGTAAGTAAACAACACAAACGATAATTTTGGATATCACAGTAATCTTACTAGATACTACAATAGACGATAAAAAAAATTATAAGCTAAATGTTTATAATTAATATGAGGCGAAATGATAAGTGATACGAATTCGAGAAGTGCTTTATAACTAACTTAGTAGTCTTCGGGAGGTTTTACCGTGTTCACTTTGGGCACAAATGTCATCATCGGCACAAATTCTTTAAGGGAGTAAAACTTGTGTCTATCGTTCTGTTCCACCGAAGTGACATGCTGAAAGCAGCACGGCTGCGAGATGTGTGATTTGGGGGGCAGGGGGACAGGCTTTGCTGGTTTCTTCACTTTCTTTTTTTTCTTTTTGCCCGGCACTGAGAGTGAAATGTTCTCGGGATCGGCAACCAAGGTTTCTATGTGCGAGAACATTTCTTGGGCGGCTTCCGCCGTGTCGAAGCTAAAGCCGATTTGTAAAGTATGGTCTTCGGAGAAGAACATGGTGTGGAAGTTCTTCCCGGAGACTTTGTACTCGGAAAGATTGTCGATGATATCCCTCCAGAGCATGAAGGAAGTGCCACGTTCCGCGAGGATGATTTGGATCTTCCTTTTGTCTCTGGACTTGGCTTCTCCGACATCGAGGAGAACTAAGGGGATGCCTGTGAATTTTAGCTGCCATTCGTTATCTGATGGGCTTTTGGTGTACAGATTGGCTAGGGATTCGGAAACGTACACCTGGAAACAGAAATAAAGTCAGAAAGTTTGTACAAATGTTTGCTTTTAATTGTGTAATGTGCTTGGAAGGCTGAAGGAAATGATGTTTGTAAAGTGTTTATACAAGGGAGTGCTGAAATTTGATATAAATATGTATTTTTAGTTAGTGTTTGTTTGTGTACATAACTGGGTGGGTATGGTCCTTAAGTCGTGTGTGTAGGCAACCAACGAGACGGATGAGGTGTGGCTGGTTGCCGAATCATTTGCTTTATCGAATTTTTTGATATTTGTTTGTGCGTCATGTATAATAATTAATTTTAGCGAACGATTTAGGATTGACGTAAGACAAACAAAATAAAGATGATGGGATGCTCACGTAATAGGATAGTGCTAACAAGAAGCAGAAGTGGAAGAGTCAATAAATTATGTGAAATGGATAAACAAGATAAAGGTGTATTTATTATAATGGCTGTCTCATCTTATAGCTTGAGCTTGAAAAGTAAAACGTGAGAATTTAGAAATTGTTAACTGGGAAACAAATTTAAATGTGAGGTGAGAACAAGGAGAAGCTGCACGTATTATGCATGTAGAATAAGGAATACGCTTATACATAGTATTTAACACATTATGTATGTGCAATATGAGTCACTATAGTTTAATATCTATTACTAAGTATTACATATTTTCTTTTTTAATGAACTAATGGCGCGAGTTGTGACTCATATTGACCTTAAAAACGTATTTTTTTAATTAATACATTGTATATACGCGCACATGGACGTAGTACATGGAGTTAGGAGGAGTTCACCTTCACCTTCAAACGTCCAATGCAATTTATTTATTTTATTTCAAGTACATACGTACCTGGGTTTTAAGTCCTTTGAAAAACGTTTCGACCTGTTGTCTCTCCACGTTCGTCACGTGTCCATCTAATTTCTCGTCTTGCTTGTTGTTATAGTGGTTCCTTTCTTCTTCGTCCCGCATGTCTTCATTATTTACATCCCCCTCTCTTCCTTCATCCCTTTCCCCATAGCTGCTGCTGCCGGAAGCGGAAGTGGTGGTGCATGAGTCTCCACTTCCTTCTCCCGCGGAGCTCAGCCTCCTACGACTCTGATCCCTGTAGATGAGCCCTTGGTACGAATCGTACTTTTGGGAAATGCGATGAACCGCGTATTCAGGACTTTTGCGCCCTTTATTATTGGTGACTAAGGTTAAAGTGGACATCTTCTCCACAGGGATGGTGGAGGTGTAAATAATCGGAGAGCTGATGGCGTACTCTTGTTGCCTTTGTCGACGACGGGATGCGGACGCCGACATCTTGGGTTTCCTGCGAATAAAGCAGATAAGAACAATGAGTATTATTAATCCTAAACTAATTAAGTTTTATTGCTGCGGTTGCAGGTATGCCCGCCCGCGGGTATTGCGCGCTTTAACACACATAACAGCCATTGATGATCTTTGATTATTTTTGTTGTTCTGTTTCGGGTACAAGGTTAACGATGCGGCCGAGAAAATTGCAATGCAATATCCACTTATGTTCGTGCGCTTAATATATCCAATAAACAAAAGAAGGACAAGTATACTTGCCCTATTGTTTCAAATGAGGGACTCATGTTTGATTAAAGGGTTCGGAGGAACCGAGGCGTGTTCGTGAGGCTACAGAGCGACCACAATGTTTATGGAAGGGTTAGGGTCAAAATATTGGAAATAATCCTATTTGTCTTTATGGTTCACAGGCGACAGGTTGGTATTTATTATTGATGCTCCAATGCTTGTGTAATGAGTTATAATAACCTTGTGAGCGGTTATTTTCTTTTATTATATGTATATACAATAATATGTATATTCAATAATATGTATATACAATAATATACTTATAATATATAAGTTTTAATACAGTAAATTCCCGATTTTCTGCGGAATTGGATGGCGCGGAAAGCGCGGATAAGTAAAACTGGCGAATAATCCGTAAAATAGCAAAATCAACATAAATATAGTTTTAAAATCTGCTTAATTTCATCAGGAGAAGGTTTAAATATTTATTATTTTAAAATTTCAACATATTGTAAACTAAAATTAGGGTTTTAGGCTCACAAGCGATCTTGACACCAAATTAATATAAAAAAATGCGAAAAATTAGCAAAATGTTTTAAAAGGGTTGGGTAGGAAGAGTACCTACTGTGAAATTTTAACTGAGGTAAAGGACCTTGTTGATTGAGGTATTGCATTTATTCGAACTTTTACTGTATTATGAATTTTTCGTTACTTCTGAAGCTAGCACATAATACGAAACAAATTCTTCGAAGCAAAATGGCACTTTACTTCAAAGAGATTCATTTCCGCTTCAGGTAAACTAGCACTTCCGATTTCGGTGATACACATAATTTCGAACAGACAAAATTGGACTTAATACCACTATTCACAGGTGCCACAGATATAAATCATTGTTGTATTGTAATATTGTAATGAATGTAAGAATAATTGGTAACTATTACCTTGATACGTAGTCGCTTATTTTCAAGAAGATTTTACACGTGCGGCTTTTACGATATTTTCAAACGGTCTTGGCACCTATGGCTTTCACTATCTCTATGAAACGTCTTGCCTCCACCGCTTTCAAGGTGGAAATGAACCTTCTCAAGGAAAACGTGCGTATCTAACTTTTCGCAAAACGTTTGGTGTCATAAAAAGTATTGTCTAGTTACTTTGATTGTGCATTAGGGACCGGACGGGACGGACAACTAGTCACCTAATAATCTACCTGCTGAATACGAACTGCAAAGTTTCACAAATTAAAACCGTTTATGAACATTCTATGTATATCATCTAGCTTAGTTTAAAATTACATACTATGTTTTGGAAGTCATTCGATCTTAAAATTCAAAATTCTTTGTTGTGTTTTGGCAAATTTTTCGTTATTTTCAGTGCAGACATAAAAATGCGAGTTTTATATTTTGTTACAGTGCTGATTAATAAGGGGCACATTGAAGGCATTAAAATTAGTGGGGTGTTATTTAAAAACTGCAATTAAGTCATTGCCAAATATTTTAAGAGGTGTTCACATTTTATTTTTTATTTGCGAATATTTAGTACTATCGTGCCGGGTTCAAAAAATTAATCAGCAAACATTCAATTGAAATGTTTATCACATACCTATTTGCTTTATTTTACCAATAATAAGCAGAAAATAAAACAAATATATTGTTAACTTCGTTCAGTTTAAAACTATGTAATTTCTAATTTTATGTTATCTTAGGAATTTGTTATGATTTATCAGATACCACGCGAATTATGATCTATTGTTTTGTATATTTTAAATGGTACGTTGAAAGAACGAGTATAAAAGACAGACAAATAAAAAAAGATTTATATTATAGAACACCATTTTATTCTGTTAAAAACTGCGATATTGCACACGTGTGCGTTCGATAAAAAGATCACATACACATGGAGAGTTTATTTTGGGTTTATAGTAGGTAAACAAATTAATAAATGTAGATATTTTATAGAAATAAGAGAAAATGGAGGTTAAATCTCCAACTTCAGATGATTAGTTTATTTTATAAACAAATTCAACTAGAATGGGAACGAAGACATAAAAGATATGTAGACGTTAGATAAAAGGACAGTCGTTAATGATAAGATAAATAAGATCAACGTCGAATAAGATAGACAAAATAAATACAAATAAAAATCGGTTCGGGTACTATTCGAAATTTGTCGAAAGTCGGCGTCGTTTGCTCAATTTGCATTTAATGTATTGATCGTGCGAGCATGTAAACCACCTGCGGGAGATAAAAACCAATGCAAAGCAACGTTATCGAAAACTTTAAAGTTGGATGAAGCAGAGAATGGCGAAATGCCGGTGCGAATAAACACATGAGTCATCGCGAATTGATAACGAATGACCGAGTGGAGGAATGAATGAGCGAGTGAGATACGAACACGGGAATTATGCCGACGCGATTGCTTTTGCGGCTGTTATGCACACACATAATGTTGCTAGTTATTCGCCTTTAATGGACTTATTTGCTGATTTCAGCGTATTTGCATTGGTATTGCGTGTCGCATTTCGCGAATGGACGTGTGGCAATAAATCACGTTACTGCAATATATAAAGATATTGCAATAAATAAAGTTATTGTAATGTTCTTGCAATAAATGTTGATTTTGCGTTCGTCACTGTTTGCCGAAACAATTATCTTGTTCCCGAGTGTACGCGGGTGCACACGGTGTATAGAGCGGAACTTATAAAATGTGACAAGTTTAAACTTTAGTCTCAAAGTCGTTGGTCTCAAATTCAAGCTTGAACTTTAGCTTGCTCGTTACCGATTAAGCGTTTGCTTTTAATATGTGCCGCAGTGTACGTGGAAGAAATTCCTTTTGAGTTACGTGGCGTCTACCGAGCTCAGGTAGAGGTACGATCGAGGAAGAGCCTTTTAAACTACAGTAGGCTCTCGACTATCCGGCCTAGTTTTGTATTAAACAATTATTAGTAGGTAGTGCAACAATAAATGTAATTAATTTCAATATAGATTATTTCACCTATTGATTATAAGATGCAGGAGACAATATTGGTAGTTAAAGAAACCTCTGCTCGTGGATGGAAAAGAAGTAGAGAACGAGTAATAGTTCTAATTAGCAGTAATGCATTGGATAATGTTTTTGTATATTGTTGCGATACGATAGATATCCTTTCAATAGTTATCGAACCAATCAACTGCCAGAATCAGTCTCGTTTCCATGGCGATTTTTAAAATAGCCATAGCTGATTGGTTCAATTACTACAGTATTCAAAGGATAAGATATCTATCGTTTCAGAAACCGGGCATAAGGGAGTTAATATCTAAGCAAACCAAGATACCCACAGAAGAAAATATTAACGTTGAGTATAAAATAGGTTTTAAGTCTTTGATACGGCTGTAGTATATGTAGAGCAAAAACATGAAGTTGATATATTACATCATTACGCTATTATAGCGCTGGTAATAGTACAGACTTCTTCTACTTGATTAATTTCTTCTTTTTATAATTGTCATATTAAAGTCTCACTGTTGTTTCAGTTAAGTATGTAAATGAGGTTTGTGGGTTGCTTTGTTTAAAAGTGCAATTGGAATATACGTACTACATACAACTATATGTATACATTCTATCTATGTAGGTATACACTCACTCTTCAATTTGGCCAACCCCTATACTCAAGGTACTTGACGTAAGAAAACGCAAATTCTTGAATTTTTAGTCTTAAATCAAGAATTTGTAACTTTTAACTAACTAAAAATCTTTGAGATAAGAATAATGTCAATATTGAATCAAAGAAAATAACATTTTGAAACAACGACATGGAATTTTTAAATGAAGACTGTACGTATATTCTTGTAATAAAATAAGCTTACTCAATATTATCATATTATATTCTTAATAAACATCTTAATATTTTTTGTTTAAGAAAATTTATATTAAATTTAACAGTAACTACTCTTAAATGACAAATGCAATTTGTTGATTTTTTGCTTGAAAATTAAAACATTGACTTTTTAAAGAAATAAACGTATTCTTATAAGAGAACTGTCTTTAAAGTTCTGTGCTCTAGATCTTTGGTATGTCTTCGGTCCATTTATCGTCTTCAAAGCCCCAGATATTTGGTATCTCTTCACTCGCTTTAACTGTCTTATTTAAAGCCCTAGATATTTGGTACGTCTTCACTCCTTTAACTGTCTTATTTAATGCCCTAGATCTTTGGTACGTCTTCACTCCTTCAACTATCTTATTTAACCCTTTCGCGCCGACTTTTAGCTATTCATTTTATAATATATTCATTATGGTAAGCTGTTAGTATAAACCACTGTGAACATATAGCCAAAACCTTGAATTCAAATTTTTTGTATCTTTTCGAATTTGATGATGGCACATATATGTCCCATTAGTAATATAGCAAGGGACATATATGTCTCATTAGTAATATAGCAAGGGACATATATGTCCCATTAGTAATATAGCAAGGGACATATATGTCCCATTAGTAATCTAGCAAACAACATATCAGTATTGAAAAAATCACAAAATTTTATGATATATTTGATCTTATTGTATTTAGAAATATTTATTTATGAAAAGCATCAAAACAGGTAATACACAAAGCAACATTGCATTCCCGACAAAATATTTTGGTTCGTTTTTCCTTTTTATTTTTATAGCATCGATGGCATCTTCTTCTCGTACTTCCTTCATTCGGCATATGGTCTCCAACATTTTTTGCATTTGCAGATGACGTGGATGGCCTACCATACTGTCTTTTTCTTACATGTTTTGCATGTTTTCTTCCCTCGGCTATAAGTTGTTCCGCTGTTGTAATAATAAAAGTTTTCAAAGTAACTGACTTGGTGTTTTGTATTTCTTTGTACAAAATGTACGAATTTACAATCGCTGTTAGTAATAATTTGTAGAAGACCTTCTTCCACCACTTGGTTGATTTTCTATCAATGTCATATATGCCTACCAACTGGTCGGACAAATCGACCCCTCCCATATACTTGTTATAAAAAACAATCGCTGTGGGACACGCGACTTGCAGTTTACGGCCATCTTTTTGTTTCCTAGATATTTCTGCAATATCTGGTTTGTGACAATTAGATACTACCACGACATCCCTAGTATCTTTCCATTGTGATACTAGCAAACCTTTGTCACTGCAATAAAACGTGCACTCTCCTCTAGTTTTTAATGTTTTCTCTAATTTTGGTAAATTTTTTCTGTTTGCCATGCATGTTCCGACGGCAGCATATGGAAGATCATGTAGTAATTGTACAGACGTGAAATATCTATCAAAGCACAAGGAAACATTTGATGCTTTGATGGTTGATGCGAGCTTCTTTACTACTCTTTCGCCCAAACCTCTCTCAACCACCTCACTTTCCTTACCTGAATAAATATTGAAATCATACACATAACCGCTCAGTGCATCACATCGTTGCCAGATTTTAATACCTCTTTTTATGGGTTTCAGAGGTAGGTATTGTTTCATAGCACATCGCCCTTTGAATTTTGCCATGGACTCGTCAATTGATTGATGCGAACTTTCCGTCCTTGATTTTTGAAAGGTATATTTCAAGCATGACACTAACTCGTCTATGTAGTAGGTTTTTCTTGCATCTTGAGGCTTCTGGGGATCGTTGAAATAGAGTTTTGACGATAAAAGTAGGAATCTGTCCCTTGAAATAGCCGATTTTATCGCTTCATTTCCCAAGGATTTATGAGAAGACCAATAATCGTGCAGTGATGGTAAGTGATTGTAGCTCATAATGAGAGTACATCCGACAACAATCATAAGTTCTGCGGCATCAGTTCTTGGTATGATTTTATTCTTAGTCCCCTGTCGATAGATATCTAATCTCTTATTTGTGCAGTCACTCATAAACATAAAGAGACTACGAGGAAATATTTTTAGAAATATATCTAATTCCTTACTGGATCTGTTACAAGAAATTAGAGGAACACATACATTTTCGATTTCAGGGATATTCATTCTCGGTGAAAAGTTGATGTCTTCTGGAGAACACCAAGAAATATTGGTAACTAAAGATGAGCTACTACAATTTTGATTTGGTATAACAATTTCGTCATTGTTTTCATCTATTTCGCTGTGCAAATCACTGTCAATTTCTGATAAAGTTTCTTCATTGTGAACCGAGTCAGAGCTAGCTTGATACTCCGACCCACTGTCTTCATATGGTTCTTCATCAGATTCTTCAGATTCTATATCTGATAAATGTTCAGCATACCATTCTAACTCCTTTTCGGTCAACACCCGTTTTCTGAAAATGTATTGTTTCATTACTAATGGGTCATATATAGCCCAACAAAGAATACTAATGG
>JAWQRP010002424.1:0-15643 GCA_033557875.1 Quadriops clusia | reverse complement strand
TTTACATTTAAAGCGATGCATTAGAAGAGTTCCGCTTCAAGGCAGGGTCCTTTGCGGGTGAGATACGTACGTAAGGGGGGTACTGTTTACATTTGTAAAAATCAGCTGAGCTAGCTGCCACTTAAGTGGGCCGCCTTAGCTGGACCAGGCCGTATATATAGAAAACAGACTAGATTTTGGAAGTTAAACTATCACTATCACTCACCATTGTCTATTCTTTCTTCCAGCAGACGGGCCTACAGAACAGCAATTCTACGTACTCGACTCCCAAGAGATCCCCTCGGAGAGCGTCCCCCAATACCTGCACCTCCAGCAGGTCCAGAAGATCCCCGACAGGGGCATCTTCCCCGAAGGTGCCGCCGTGGAGATCCCCACGGAATCCATCATCATCCAAAACGCTTACCCCGACTCTGGGGCCCAACCTTTGCAAATGGGGGCCCAAGAAAACCAAGCGGGTAGTCCTGAGCGACTTCGGACTGAATCGCTTAGACCTCAAGGTCCTGACAGACCTGACAATCCTGTGATAAGAAGTTTTGGCCACCTGCCGAGTTCCGAACGCTTGCCATCCGGAGTCTTCTTCAATGCCACCGCTAACAGTCCGGGGAACGTCGAGCCAAATTCTCCGAGTTCGGGGAAAACCTCCGTCCAAAGTTTCCAAATGATGGACAACTGCAATGGCGCCCTCAACCTGAAACAAACGAACCTTAGCCGGCTAGATCCGGGACCTCAGAGGCAAGTCACGGAACATCTCTCCCCCTGCGGATACATTTCCGGGGGAAAGAGTGACATCATGAAGAGCCTCGATTTGAAAACTCTTAACTTTGGCGCTGACGAAGGTCGGCAACCTTCCAGAGAAACAAGCTTCATAAACAACTTAGTGGAGCATAACCTAAAGAAGTCTTGTATGCAAGAAGATGCAACGATACGGGCCAAATCTGTCCCGGAAGTGTCTTTGCACTTCGACCATCAAGCAAGCGAGTGCAGGTCCAAATCCGTTCCGGAGGTCTCGCTGCAACACGTAGTAGGCCCTGACGGCATTTGTTTGTCAGTTCCGTCTCTCACGGCCTTCCATGATGCCCCGCATTTGAGGCATAGCACTCAACCTCTCGACCAAAGCCTGAACCAACCCCAGAATCTAGTCCAGAATAATCTAAACCAAGCTAATCTAAGCCAAGCTAATGTAAACCAAGCTAATCTAAACCAAGTTAATCAAAACCAAGCTAATCAAAACCAAGCAAATCAAAACCAAGCAAATCAAAACATAGTAAATCAAAACCAATCAAATCAAAACCAATCAAATCCAAACCTAGTAAAACAAAACCAATCAAATCATAACCTAGGAAACCAAACAAATGAAAACCAATCAAATGACAACCTAACAAACAAAAGTAAAACAAACGATAACGAAGCTCAAAACTTGATCCAAAATCAACTTCCTCAAACTGTGGATACCGTGCAAAAAGGATTCGAAAAGCTTACCTCTGAGAACTTAGAAACTCTCGACCAATCAAATACCTTTGGATCATCAGTTCCCATAATCACAAACTTGAGGGATTCCCCCCACTTAAGACAGGTCTCGATGGCTCCTTTCCCCAGCGTCCCATCATTAACAGAACCAATATTCGACTCTGACATCACTTGTGAAGAAAGGACCATCGAGAGAACCGAAAACCTTGACTACCACAAATGCGCAAAAAGTGCCGAAGAATCCGGTGGCACCAGAGTTTCGGTTATTTCGGAAGTGACCTTGAACCAAAAGGCAGAATCGACGAAAGTTGACCAGAGAGTTAGTATCCCTGCTATAAGTAGAGACGATGTCCTGAACTTATCTTCTCAGAAGAAAAATAAAATGGATGAAGAAACAGATGCTGTAGGCAGTAAAATTCGAAGTGATGACGACTCTAAACAACCAGGAAAAGAAGTTGAACAAATCTTAGACGAAACAACAAATAAAGGAAATAACGACAAAAGTGTTGGCAAAAAGGAAGAGACTGAAACAAACGAAGAAAGCCTTGCAAAGAACGAAGAAAGCGTTGTCAAGAACGAAGAAGTCTACTTACAAGAATCATTAATTAATGAACTAGGATTAGAAGATGTAGACCACATTCCCGACGACACGTCCTCAGACAAACAAAAAATTGAAGAAGACATCGATAACCTGACTAATAGTGCCTTAGAAAATCTGCAATCTGTAGAATTGCATTCTGAAGAACTTCATTCTAAAGTGCTTAATTCTAAAGAACTTCATTCTAAAGAACTTAATTCTAAAGAACTTCAGTCTAAAGAACTTAATTCTAAAGAACTTCAGTCTAAAGAATTTCATTCTAAAGAACTTCAGTCTAAAGAACTTCATTCTAAAGAGCTTAATTCTAAAGAACTCCATTCTAAAGAACTTCATTCTGAAGAACTACCACTGACTGGTAGTAAAAATAAAACTCCTTCAGAAGGCTTAAGAGAAGACAATTCCAAAGAAAATAAACGACCAAATTCCCAAGAACAGAAGTTCCTGCGATCAAGACGAAATTATTCAAATAACCAAGAACTTAGCGAAGCTCCACATGATGATATGTTTGCATCGTCAATAGACGACTTGATTCTCACACAAAATGCAGAAAGTCGCACTCTCGACAATGTCGCAATGAGCTTAGATGACCAATCGTCAAAATTGCTATTGGATCGAACTTGTGAGAGCTTAGAACTAACTCCTACAAAATCAGCAGAAATATCACCAGCAAAACCATCAGCAAAGTCATCAATAAAATCACCAGGAAAATCACCAGCAAAATCACCAACAAAATCGCCAACAAAATCACCAACAAAATCACCAGAAAAATCACCAGAAAAATCACCAGAAAAATCACCAACAAAATCACCAGAAAAATCACCAACAAAATCACCAGAAAAATCACCAACAAAATCACCAGAAAAATCACCAACAAAATTACCAGAGAAATCACCAACAAAATCACCAGGAAAATCACCAACAAAATCACCAGGAAACTCGAAAACACAACAGGCTCCAGAGGAAAGTGTCTTGAATTTATCGTTACACATCTCGTCAGATCTGCCACAAATTACGTCCTCTAAAGATTGGACAGAAACTGATGATCAAAAGGAACAAAAAAATCCTTTTGGCGAAATTAACGAAAGAGGAGACAAAGGCAAGCAAAACAAAACTAAACAAGACGAAACTAAACAATACAAAATTAAACAAGATGAAACTAAACAAGACGAAACTAAACAATACAAAATTAAACAAGATGAAATTAAACAAGATGAAACTAAACAAGACGAAACTAAACAAGACAAAATTAAACAAGACGAAACTAAACAATACAAAATTAAACAAGATGAAACTAAACAATACGAAACTAAACAAGAAAACAAAACCAAAGGACATCCATCAGTCATCAAATTTTCTACTTTATCAACGGACCTAGAAGATGATCTTCCTCGTGATTATGAAGAACTGGAGGAAACGGAAACTTTCACTTGTCAACAAGTCCCCACTCCAAATTCTTCCAATAGCAACGATGCTGTGGATTTGAGCAAAAAGGAGAACACTCATGTTGGTGAATATATATCCTGTGATAAAAAATCAATAGCCGTAACGAAACCACTGTTAGGTATAAATACAAATGAATATTTAGTGCAAAATGACGATTTAAAACAAGATGACCATTTAAAACAAGATGATAATTTAAAACAAAATGATAATTTAAAACAAGACGACGATTTAAAACAGTATAACGATTTAAAACAGTATGACGATTTAAAAAAGTATGACGATTTAAAACAAGATGACGATTTACAACATAATGACGATTTAATGCTTGGTGACGATTTAATGCAAGATGACGATTTAAAGAAAAATGACGATTTAAAGATAAATGACGATTTAAAGAAAAATGACGATTTAAAGAAAAATGACGATTTAAAAAAATATGATGATTTAAAGCAAAATGAAGATTTAGAGCAAGATGAGGATTTAAAGCAAGATGACGATTTGAAGCAAGATGACGATTTGAAGCAAGATGACGATTTGAAGCAAGATGACGATTTAAAGAAAGATGACGATTTAAAGCAAGATGACGATTTAAAGAAAGATGACGATTTAAAGCAAGATGACGATTTAAAGAAAGATGACGATTTAAAGCAAGATCATGATGATGATGATGATTCATTGTCAGGGGCCGATTCATGGTCAGGGAACGATTCATTCACGGGGAATGATTCGTTGTCAGAGAATGAATTATTGTCGAGTAACAATTTATTGTCTAGGAACGATTTATTGTCAAGGAATGATTTATTATCAAGGAACGATTTATTGTCAAGGAATGATTTATTATCAAGTAACGATTTATTGTCAAGGAACGCTTTATTGTCAAAGAACGATTTATTGCCAAGGAACGATTTATTGTCAAACAACGATTTATTGTCAAGGAACGATTTATTGCCAAGGAACGATTTATTGACAGGCAATGATTCAAGCAATCATTTATTACCAAGCAATCACTCAAGCAACCGTTTGTTATCAAGCAATGATTTATTGCCAAGCAAGCGTTTATTATCAAGTAACGATTTACTGCCAGGCAACCGTTTGTCAACAGGCAACGATTCGTTGTCATGTAAAGATTCACCAGTCACTAAAGATTTACAACTAATGGGTAACGACGAGTCATTAATTGAGAAAACTTCATTTCCAATCGACAAAGTTTCCCCTTTTCCCAAACATGCTTCTTTTCCTGAAGATACTTCTTTTCCCGAAGATACTTCTTTTCCCGAAGATACTTCTTTTCCCGAAGATACTTCTTTTCCCGAAGATACTTCTTTTCGCGAAGATGCTTCTTTTCCCGAAAATACCTCTTTTCCCGAAGATACTTCTTTTCCAGAAGATACTTCTTACCCTGAGAAAGCTGATGAAGACTCTGCCTCCAATGAAAGTAGCTCTTCATCGATCTCTGGAGAAATTTCAGAAGATTCTTTTGATAACATAAGTTTTGAGGAAAGCATTCCTAAGCATGTGATTCAATGTGATAACTCGTTAAAATTGAAGATAAAAATGATACCTGGAGGAAACGTATTGCAGAGTGAAAAATCAGTTCCTGAAGAAAAATCAGGTAACAAAAAATCATATGAAGACAAATCATACGAAGAAAAATTAGGTAAAGAAAAATCATGTAACGAAAAATCCCGTACAGAAAAATCATGTAAAGAAAAATCATACCAAGAAAAATTAGGTAAAGAAAAATCATGTAACGAAAAATCCCGTACAGAAAAATCACGTAAAGAAAAATCATGTAAAGAAAAATCATGTAAAGAAAAATCATGTAAAGAAAAATCATGTAAAGAAAAATCATGTAAAGAAAAATCATGTACAGATGAATCAACTACAGAAAAATCATGTAAAGAAAACTCAAGTACAGAAAAACCTTGTAAAGAAATACCATATAAACAAATACCACGTAAAGAAAAATCGTTCTGGGAAGAAGAACCGTTTCGTAAAGAAAAGGCATTCTGTGAAGAAAGACCATTTTGTCAAGAAAAACCATTTTGTGAAGAAAAGTCATTAAGTGAAGAAAAAGTATTACATGAAGAAAAGCCATTACCTGAAGAAAAGGAATTAACTGAAGAAAAGCCACTAAATAAAGAAAAACCATTCTGTCAAGAAAAACCAATCTTCAAAGAAAAACCAATCTTCAAAGAAAAACCAATCTTCAAAGAAAGCCCAATCTTCAAAGAAAAACCAATCTGTAAAGAAAAACCATTCTACCAAGAAAAACCAATCTCTAAAGAAAATCCATTCTGCCAAGAAAAATCATTCTGCCAAGAAAACCCCTTCTGCCAAGAAAAACTATTCTATCAGGAGAAACCATTCTGTGAAATAAATCCGTCCTGCAAAGAAAAACCGTCCTATAGAGAATCGCCTTTGTGTGAAGAAGTTAACTTATATAAAGAAAAAGTTTTACGTGAATACAAAACATTAGGCAAAGAACCACTATTAGATGGAGAAAGACAATTAAATGATGAAAAATTGTTAGGTAAAGGAAAATCATTAGATGAAGAAAAATCGTTATATGAAGAAAAATTGTTAGATGAAGAAAAATTGTTAGATGAAGAAAAATTGTTAGATCAAGAAAAATTGTTAGATCAAGAAAAATTGTTAGATGAAGAAAAATCGTTACGTAAAGAAAAATTGTTAGATGAAAGAAAATCGTTAGATGAAGACAAATCGTTCAATGAAGAAAAATCGTTAGATGAAGAAAAATTGTTAGATGAAGAAAAACCGTTACGTAAAGAAAAATTGTTAGATGAAAGAAAATCGTTAGATTGCGAAAAATCATCAAATGAAGAAACATCAATATATAAAGAAAAATCATCAAATGAAGGAAAGTCATCAAATGAAGAAAAATCAATATATAAAGAAAAATCATCAAATGAAGGAAAGTCATCAAATGAAGAAAAATCAATAGACGAAAAAACATCAATAGATGAAGAAAAATCATCGATTGAAGGAAAATCAATAGATGAAGAAAAATCAATAGTTAAATTAAAATCATCAAACGAAGAAAAATTATCAAACAAAGAAAAATCATCAAACAAAGAAAAATCATCAAACAAAGAAAAATCATCAAACAAAGAAAAATCATCAAACAAAGAAAAATCATCAAATAAAGAAAAATCATCAAACGAAGAAAAATCAATAGATGAAGAAAACTCAATAGATGAAGAAAACTCAATAGATGAAGAAAACTCAATAGATGAAGAAAACTCAATAGATGAAGAAAATTCAATAGACGAAGAAAAATCAATAGATAAAGAAAACGCAATAGATGAAGAAACGTCATCAGATGAAGAAAAATCATCAGATGAAGAAAAATCATCAGACGAAGATAAATCATCAGATGAAGAAAAATCATCAGATGAAGAAAAATCGTCACATGAAGAGAAATCGTCACATGAAGAGAAATCGTCACATGAAGAGAAATCGTCACATGAAAAATTATTAAATGAAGAAAAATTATTGGACGATGAAAAACTGATACATATAAATAGTCCCTTGCAAAAAAGAGAATCTTCACAACAGAATACATTACATCAATCTTCACAACAGGGTACATTAAATGAATCTTCACAACAAGAAACATTAAATGAATCTTCAGAAAGGAAAACTGTTCTTGAAGAAGAAAGATCATTAAATAAAGCGAAATTATTTGAAGATCACAATGTGTCTTTTGTAGAACAAGGCAAAGAGAAAGAAAGCTTTGTAAAAAGGGTACCAAATGAAGAAACTCTTCCAAATGAAGAAACCATCCCATATATAGAAACCATCCCATATAAAGAAACCATCCCATATAAAGAAACCATCTCATATAAAGAAACCATCCCATATAAAGAAACCATCCCATATAAAGAAACCATCCCATATAAAGAAACCATCCCATATAAAGAAACCATCTCATATAAAGAAACCATCCCATATAAAGAAACCATCCCATATAAAGAAACCATCCCATATAAAGAAACCATCCCACATAACGACAGTTTTACACAAAAACAAACCAATAAAAGTGAAAATGCTTCACGTCACGAAGAAACCTTCCATACCGAAGAAACCACTCGCCACAGGGAAAAGTTTCCTCATGAAGAAAAATGGCTAAATGAAGACAAATTATTAGATTACGAACCATCAGATGAAGAGCCATTAAACGACTTATCCGAAGAGCCGACTTTGGACACAAAGAAGGAGATCAAAACCCGAAAGTTCAAGATGACCGACAGCCTTAAGAAGAGCAAGAGCCACAAGAAGTACCGAGGGGCTCCTAAAATCAACAGCATCACCATCAAGAACTTCATGATGGAAGACCAAAACCTTGTCATAAACTACTCGCCCAACTCAAAGTTGAGGAACTTGAAGCAGAGCAAAATTGTTCATGAAGAAAGGGCCAAGAACAATAGTTTGTATAAGTCTAACATTGGGTTGAAATCTGAAGAAGCTGGTTACAACTGTGGCTTTCCATCTAATAGTGCCTATAGTTTGAAAGATGACTACAAAGCAAAAAGTGACTATAAAGCAAAAAGTGACTATAATACAAAAAGTGACTATGATACAAAAAGTGACTATAATACAAAAAATGACTATAATACAAAAAATGACTATAATACAAAAAGTGACTATAATGCAAAAAGTGACTATAATACAAAAAGTGACTATAAAGCAAAAAGTGACTATAAATCAAAAGGTGACTGTAAAGCAAAAAGTGACTACAAACCAAAAAGTGACTATAAGCCAAAAAGTGACTACAAATCGAAGAATTACAAGTCTAAAAGTGACTTCAAATCAAAAAGTGACCACGATATTAGCAGTTACTATTCATCTAGTGATGACCAGATGTCTGGCAGTGACTTCAAATGTAGTTCTAACTTCAAATCTAAGTCTGGCTACCAATCAAATCTTAACTACAATCCAGACAACAAATCGAACAATAATCATATAGTTGATTACTCTCAAGAAGAAGTTCGAAACATTAATTATGAATTACAAGAAAATCGTGAGTTAGAAAACGATTGTGAATTAGAAAACGATTGTGAATTAGAAAACGATTCTGAATTAGAAAAGGATTGTGAATTAGAAAACGATTCTGAATTACAAAATGATCGTCATTTAAGGAAAAACCGTGAATTAGAAAAGGACTATAATTTAAATATACGAGAAAGTGAAAATGATTATGATTACAAAAGTGATTATGAATACAAAAGTGATTATGAATATAAAAGTGATTATGGATCCAAGACCACCTGTGCGATTAGTGACAAGGATTACAGATCAGAATTTGAAGACGAACAAACAGAAACACAAAAAGATGATTCTGAACCAAAAGATAAAGCAACAAATGATTATCCAAATATACATATTGAAGATAGAAGTTCCCAACCGTCATTGAGTGAATATCTTCTTAAATCTCAAGATTTGTCTTCAGTTTCTGGATTTAAAGCGAATGTTGAAAATACCATTGAAGATACGCCAGAAAAGGTACAATCGATCGAAGAAGATTTTAATGGAGATAAAAACAAAGTAAGTAAATTATTAACTAATTTAAACAATATAAGTATACACCTAATATTTCCGATTTGTTATTCTTTAGGCTAGTCCAAACGAAGAAACAAACTGCTGCCTAAGTATTCCAAGAAAACAGCTCTTTAGTGCCATCAAGAGGATCGATCCTATGAAGAAACTCCTCCGAGGTCTTAGGCACAAGATAGAGAAGAAGTACAAGAAGAAACCCTTCAAGCTAGTAGCAGGTAAAAAACTATTTAATAGATTTCGAAGACAACAAGAATGGTTAAGTTCAAACTATCAAAGACCAATTGAAGAACGGGTATCAAACAGAATTAATGATAAAAGTGAAGAAACTCAAGCCTTTATACAAGGAAATGAAGCTGAGAGAGAAGGAAATGTAGCACATTTAGAAGAAAATGTAGCTAATTTAGAAGAAAATGAAGCTAATTTAGAAGAAAATGAAGCTAATTTAGAAGAAAATGAAGCTAATTTAGAAGAAAATGAAGCTAATTTAGAAGAAAATAAAGCTAATTTAGAAGAAACTGAAGGAGAAAACGAACTGGAAAAAACTGAACCATTAAATAAGGAAAATTCTAGTGAAGTTCCTGAACCAGCAAACGAAGAAAACCTCGTCTACCAGAACCTAGTCAAAATAGACGACAACAGTGTTTTAATCGACATAGGTGGGGAAATCTTAGAACTCAACGTGTTCTTCAAAGGTGGTAAAAAAGTCGTATCTGTAGTGCCTATAACTAACGTGCGAGTGACTGTGAACCAAAGTAAACACAATTGTGAATATCTACAAGTGCCTTTAACGGAAAACGAACCGTTCGTATCTGCCGACTCTGCTGAGTATTCTTCGGAAAACGTCGTGTTAAACTCAATGGTTAATGAAGAGATTGCAGCTATGAGCCCTAATAGAGAAATTGCCGAAGATAATGGAGAAAATAATGTAGCTAAATCGGTTCCTGCCTCCAGAGATTCACAAGAAGACTTCTCCTTAGATATTCAAGAAGACGTCTTAGTGTTAAGTAACACCAACCAAGAGGAACAAAACCAAATGGACTCCCATATTCTAAAAGATAACTCTCAGGTGATGATTGCTACTGAAGAATTAGAAGTCAATGTTGAAGAAGTAATAGAAAGCACCTCACCAGATGATTTGCATAACGTCGTAAATGAGGATATGATCATAAATGGTGACATGATAGTGAATGATGACGTGATGGTAAATGATGACGTAATAATAAATGCTGACGTGATAGTAAATGATGACGTGATAGGAAATGATGACGTGATAGTAAATACTGACGTGATAGGAAATGATGACGTGATAGCAAATGATGACGTGATTGGAAATGATGACGTGATTGGAAATGATGACGTGATTGGAAATGATGACGTGATAGGAAATGATGACGTGATAGTAAATGATGACATGATAGTAAATGATGAAGTTATAATAAATGATCATAATGTAGATACCATAGTTTTGGATGAACATAACGTAATAATGGAAGAATGCGTAACCATCGAGGGAAGAGAAGAATTGATAAGTGGAGACGATTCGTCAGAGGTAGAAAAAATAGCTACTCAAGAAAAACAAATGCAAGCGTCTCCAGGTGACCAAGTGCCAAAACTCGACAGGTTCGACAGCATCGACTCGACTGGTGACCACAAGCTCAACAATGAAAGCATGCCAATCCTGACAGTTGAGCCAAAGTGCCTTAATGCCGCCAAACTCGCTCAAAATCACTCAGATTCGTCTCTTCAAGAAAATGTTCTCTCCTCACTCCGCGGAAATCTAACAAAGGAAAATGGTAGAAATTCTAACTTCTCCAATGTCGAATTGAGACTAAAGCAATTGATCGATAAAGACGCGAGGATAGTCTTGGAGAAGCTTCCAGAAAATTTGTCGTTTCCTATTCATCTCTCTCCCACTCATTCGCGAACTAGACATAGAGAAACGAGAGAGGAGAGCCTCATCCAAAACCCGGCCAACACTTGGTCCAAAGTTAAGAGCCTGAAGAAGCAGATGATTGAAAAGTACCAATTGAGCAAGAAGGCGACTAGGCAGAAACACAAAGCTGATTCGACGATGGAAAACTTTAAAATTCAAACGGGAAATTGTTTGGAAAACGAACCAGGAAAACCTTCAGGAAAGAGACAAAACGAAACGAGAAGAACCACCGTGGAAATACAGAAACCTATGGAAACGAGAAGAAAGTCTTTGTTGGACAAGTCTGCAGAGAAATCAATCATTGGGAAGGCAACCGAACAATTGTTGGTAGAAGATTCTGTGACACCAGAAGGAGGAAATGACAACATAGACAATTCGAAAGTAATGAGGGTAAAATATGGAAAAAGACGAAAAGACAAAATGACTCTTGACGACAGTGTCCCACCTGCTAAAAAACAGGCCATTGAAATCAATTACGCAGTAGCCACGAAATCTAATGTTAAAGCGAGTCTAAAGAATAATAAAGCGAAGCAAGTCGAAGATGAAACAGTTGAGCAAAAGCAAAAACCGAAGAAAACGAAGGCTCCCAAGGCTACCATAAGGCAGAAAATGATGATGATGAATCCTAACTTAAAGAAGAGAGGAAGGAAAAGTAAAGTTGATAAAGTGGAACATGAGACTAGGGCTTCTAGTAAGGCAAAAGGAATGAAGAATCAGAATAACGAGAAAGTTTCTTCGGCTTCAATGGAACAAAATGACCTAAACAGTGGGAATAATAAGGAGGGTGTTTTGAAGAAAGTTTTGCTAAGAAATGTGAATTCTCCAAAAAAGTTATCGTCGAAGAATTCTACGAAAAGTCTTGATCAAAAAGGTATCGATCTCCCTAATCTAAACGCTACAAAAAACTTAGAATCCACAAGGAACCCATCGGTAAGAAACATTCAATCTTCAAAAAACTTGGTAGAAAAAAATTTAACAGAAAGAAATTTAACAGAAAAAAACTTGATGGAAAGAAACTTGATGGAAAGAAACTTGATGGAAAGAAACTTGATGGAAAGAAACTTGATGGAAAGAAACTTGATAGAAAAGAATTTGGCGGAAAAAAACTTGATGGAAAAGGATTTAACGAAAAAAAACTTGGCAGAAAAGATTTTACCGGAAAAAAACTTGATGGAAAAAGACTTAATGAAAAAAAACTTGACAGAAAAGAATTTAACGGAAAAAAACTTGATGGAAAAAAGCTTGATGGAAAAAAACTTGATGGAAAAAAACTTGATGGAAAAAAACTTGACAGAAAAAAATTTAACAGAATACCACTTGGCAGAATACAACTTGACAGAAAAAAACTTGGCCGAAAAAAACTTGACAGAAAAACACCTTACAGAAAAACACCTTACAGAAAAAACCTTAACAGAAAAAAACTTAGCAGAGAAAAATTTAACAGAAAAAAACTTGACACAAAACAATCTAATGCAAATAAACTCAACACAAAGGAATTCAACACAGAAAAATCCAACAGAAAAAAGTTCAACACAGAAAAACTCAGCAAAAAAAAACTCACCAGAGAGAAAATCAGTGCAAAAAAAAACGACGCCAAAAAACTCAACACAGAAAAACCCAACACTGAAAAACTCAACACAGAAAAACTCAACACTGAAAAACCCAACACAGAAAAACCCAACACAGAAAAACTCAACACAGAAAAACCCAATACAGAAAAACTCAACACAGAAAAACCCAATACAGAAAAGCCAAACAGCGAAGAATTCAACACAGAAGAACCTCCCACAAAGAGAAGCAAAAAACCTTCAACAGAAAACCTCCCCGAGAAACAATTCCTCGACTCCTCAGAAAAACGATTTCTCCGAAAAAGACAAACTAGCAGACGCTGCAAAGTCTGCGAAAGTTGTCAGAACTCTAAAGGATCCTCGCTTAATGAAACTCGACGAAACCAGCGGAAGTGTTCCCAAAAAAAGTAACCTCGTCAAGAACCCAGGTTTAAAGAAGGAAGAAAAATTCGTGCGGTTCAACTTTGACGTTGAAATGAACTATACCAAAAACAATGGCCAGTTACCTAACAAAGATTCTAATGACAAAGATGTCCTTATGAAGACTCCTGCACAGAAAAAATTATATTACGATAGACGAGAGTTCATGAGAATGCAACTCATGGATAGCAACAACAAAAGAAGGTTAAGTTTAGAAGAATACAACACCAGGAAGAAGAAGTTTATTGGCGAACAGAGTGAGAAAGATGGCCAAAATTCAGGGGAGAAGAATGAGTTAGAAATGGAGCAGATAGACACGAGTTTATACTCAGAGTCGAATCAAGAGCCCTTGGAGAAAGTCATCGCCCAATTAGAGAAAGATATCATCAAGGAAAAGAAGATTATAAGCGAGATGCAAAGTAAATTCAATTTGGCCTTATCCTCGTCAAACCAGGATATTAATAGCGTTTATCCTGCGGTTTATACCACAGAGAATAGGCCAACTGTTGGTCAAAATAACGCTATGATATATGGACCTTATAAAGAAGCACTTGATGTCTATGAGACCCCATTGGAAGCAATTGTTACACATGGTGTCACGCCATATGGTTATGAAAGACCTACGACTTTCGAATCTGTCTATGAAAGAGGTACGACCTCTGAGAGGAGTCCTTTTGAAGTTCCTAACACTTCTTGTACGAGTACTTCTTGTACGAGCACTTCTTGTACAGGAACTTCTTATACAACACTTAGTAATGCATCTTACCAGACTATTAAGTCTTACGAGGCTTCTATGAGTTTTGAGGCTTTTGAGACTCCTATGTCTTTCGAAAGGTCTTTTGAAACGCCAATGTCTTTCGAACAGTCGTTCAACAGACCTCCACCTATTGAAAGACCTCTAACGTTTGAAAGACCTCCATCTTTTGAGAGACATTCATCTTTTGAAAGACCTCTGCCTTTTGAGAGACCTCCACCTTTTGAAAGAGCTCCATCTTTTGACAGACCTCCGCCTTTTGAAAGACCTACTGCTTTTGAAAGACCTCCACCTTTTGAAAGGTCTGCACCTTTTGAAAGACCTACTGCTTTTGAAAGACCTCCACCTTTTGAAAGGCCTGCACCTTTTGAAAAACCTCCACCTTTTGAAAGGACTCCACCTTTTGAAAGGCCTCCACCTTTTGAAAGGCCTGCACCTTTTGAAAAACCTCCACCTTTTGAGAGACCTCCACCTTTTGAAAGACCTCCGCCTTTCGAAAGACCTTCATCATATGACAGGCCTCAAACTTACGAAAATCTTCCATCATATGAAAAACCTTCATCATATGAAAAACCTTCACCATATGAAAAACCTTCACAATATGAAAAACCTTCATCATATGAAAAACCTTCATCATATGAAAATCCTTCATCATATGAAAAACCTTCATCATATGAAAAACCTTCATCATATGAAAGACCATTACGTGAAGGATTGTTTGAGAGACCTCCACCAGTTGAAAGACCTGTACCATTTGAAAAATCTGTAGCTTTTGAAAAACCCGTACCATGTGAAAGATCTATTCCTTATGAAACATCACAACAAACAGAATCTATTGGAAAACCTGAGTCTTGTGGAACATCTGCAAAGACTCCTTCTTACGAAACGGCTCCAACATTTGAAACTGGTCAATCTTATGAAACAACTTTAGCTTATGGAACAACTGCAGCTTACGAAAGGACTCAAACTTACGAAACAACTCAAGTTTATGAAACAACTCAATCATATGAAACAACTCAATCTTATGAAACAACTCAATCTTATGAAACAGCTCCATCTTATGAAACAACTCAATCTTATGAAACAGCTCCATCTTATGAAACAACTCAATCTTATGAAACAGCTCCATCTCACAAAACTGTTCCAACAATAAACTCGTCTTTCACAGTAAGCCCATCTTATGAAACAGTTCCCGATTACAAAAAAGCTCAATCTTATGAAACAGGACCTCTTGAAAAAGATCTATCTTCTATCTCTAACTTAGCAGAAAACGAGTCTTGCAAGACTGCAGCAACATTTTTAACAGCCGCATCATCACCTTCAAAAACCCCATCAACATCTTCAAAAACCACATCAGCATCTTTAAAAAACACATCAACATCTTCAAAAAACACATCAACGTCTTCAAAAACCACATCAACATCTTTAAAAACCACATCAACATCTTCAAACCCCACATCAACATCTTCAAAAACCACATCAACATCTTCAAAAACCACATCAACAACTTTAAATTTACCAGGAACTCACAAAGATATCAAAGAACCGTCCTTGCCAACAGAATCAACAACATATCAATCTTCACGAGATTTGAAACCTCAAGACTTGACCAATGACTTATTGAAAATGAATCCATTGAGACGAAGTCTTTCTGTACCAACAGTCCAAGTCAATCATTTGCTTGATGAGGAAGAAGCAGTTCATTTGATGAACATATCAAATTCTAAACCAAAATCCCATTCTATAGACAAATCCTATTTAATAGACAAATCCTATTCAATAGACAAATCCTATTCAATAGACAAATCTAGACCAAAGAAGCTCAAAATGAGAGATTCCTCCAATAGCAAATCGAAAGATTCAAAAGTGGTCAATTCGAA
>JAWQRP010002423.1:0-15643 GCA_033557875.1 Quadriops clusia | reverse complement strand
TCCGGCGGAATTGATGACCTTTCTCAGGCGGACCGGACATTTCTTCCTTAGTAGATGAGTAGAATTCGGAATTTATTAATAATTGGAGTTTAATTAATATTAGTGTTGTGTTTGTCCTGCATTTGTTATCATAGAAAACTCTCGAGATTATAACTAAAAAGTGTAATTTGTAATTTTACCCGCGGTGCTTCTTATAAGTAATGGCGGCTATGTTTTTTTTCATAACTTCGGGATAAGCGTTACCTGGGGCCTCACGTCGCGTTTTTTTTCCTTTTTTTGCGTAGTTAAATTTAATTAACAATCTATGTTGTTGCTGCGGGTAGAAGTAAGTATTTAAGCTATTGTTACTCTGTATTTCACAACGTTTTATTCAAATTCAGTTGTTCAGATATACTTTTTTATGTATTATAAAGGTGCGAGAGTTGCTTACATTTTCGATCGTGATTTAATTTGAGCTTTATGTTCTGTAATAATTTTATTAAATTCTATTCAATTTAAAATTTCTTGTTAGAATAATTTTGAGCTTCTAGCCTTGTCCTGTCTTCCAGTTTATTCGGCGTGTACGCGTAACAACGTACCAATACCTTATGTCCCAGGCGTTTCTGACATAATAGACTGAATACTTAAACCCCATAATTACGGAACAGCGCACATAAATAGCAATAAATTGGAAAAAGGTATCTTTATTACACTCAAGGCACGCATCCCCACAGAAAAACTGACACACACAGTATATCTTTGCGAACGAATCAACATTGGAAGTGTAACTGGGAAGAATCAACAAAATACAGTACTCAGTAAGCACAGTGAACAATATAATCATAATTTCGATTTCAAAAATCTGCAAATTTTAGCAAAAGAAAATAATAAAAAACTCGTTTATTTTTAGAAATGATCCATATTAAGAGACGAGATAATTCAACTGTAAATGATAGGCGTGATGTAGAGAATCTTTGCAATAATTTTATCCAAAGAAATTTATAAACGTACGCAGTAAGAATAATAATAATAAGATTCAAATATTAATTAGGTCCCTCAGACATATGTTTTGATGTGAACAAGCATCGAAACGTCGAGTTAAAATAAAATTGTTTTACCTAAAAGCATTTTCTAATTAAAATAAGGACTTCATATCCCAAGAAAAGAAAATAAATAAATTGTAATATAATTATATATCGTAGATTGCACTCTATGATAATTTTTAAAAAGCATGTAGCAACGGGTAAATAATAAAATAACAACAACACAGATTTTTTTATGACAAAGTAAACGAATTTAGGATAATTCTGTTTTTATATATACGTATGAAGTTTAGAATTTATATGTCTTACTAGTTTTCGCACTTATCTAAAAAATAACAGCCATCCTCTAGACTGGAAATAAAGTGCGTGGCGCCCTAAAATTTATAAATTTTATTATAACCCCGACCTCTCATAGAGCTAGCGGGGAAACGATAGTCTAAAGGATATTATATATAATATTATAAGAAAATAAAAATTCAGACTCAATTCAATAATTTATTTTATTTATTTAGTTCTATATAAAAAAGGCGCTACAAAACGTAGAAATAGTTTGTTTAATTTTGTTTCGTTCTGATGTTAGTTTTAAAGAAAAGAAAGGAAAAAAATAATAATGAATTCCATGAAGCCCAAGCTTTTAAATAATTTGTACTCATGCAATTTACTCGTTGTTCACAGGGTCTTGAAAATTCCCTCATTACCGCAAGCGAAGATTCAGGAATTTGATGGAAGTCTTTAACTCAAATGTGCCGAGCGCCTAAGCAACCAAGTATTTTTCAAAGAAACCTTGATGCAACCGGACGAGTTCACGGCGAGTTGGAATGATTCTATCAGATCCTGCAGTATCCTGTCAAAGCATTCAGTTTCCTGTCGGGACAAGTTTGTGACATTACACGGAAGAGTATACCATAGGTTACCAGTTTTACGTGGCCTGCGCATAGAAAGTTAAGTATAGAAGTTGTTTAGTTTGTTCGTGAATGGAAAATCGTCTTCAAATCTTAAGCTAGCTGTAAGTATTGTAATATTGCTTTGTATTTCCTTAAAATCTCGGCTCTATTGGGCTCTGAGTATTTCTCCGTCTGTCGCCAAAGATCGGATGTTAGGAAGAACCACGGAGCGAAATGCGTTCCCTGCTGAAGGATAATGGTTGACCTTTTCCCGATTATTCTTTTTCCTTCCTTTCAGGGGGCTGTTTCCTCTTCTTCCCGATATTGGGAGGAACCGATGCTTAAATGAGGAGATGACATTCAAAACGTGTTTTGTCCAAAAAATTCGAAATTGAGTTAAGAGCACATTCTGAAACTCGAGCAACAAATACATCATTTTGGTGTCAGAATTACATTCTAAAAAAAAATGTGTACTGTTTTGCCTTAAATATATAAATGAAAAGCAAGGTATTCACCTTATATATTTTCTAAATCACGTTTTACTTAATTTTTTGCTCATATCTCAAAACTTCATTTTTGGACAAAGCACGTTTTGAATGTCAACTCCTCAAATCGCATTACCTGCCCACGGCACCTCCCTTCTCCTCTTTGATTTCTTCTTACCGATGCTCTAATCCCGTTCCCTGCCAAAGGAAGAAACCTCCTTCTTCTTTTTTCCGGAACCTTGTCTGTTATGTTTTTTTCTTTTCTGGCCTCTACATCCTGACATTAGGAGAAACCACTGAACGAAATGCGTTCCCTGCCGAAGAACGACAGATGTGTCAATTTCCTCTCAACTGTCTTCCTAAACTGCCTAAGCAGATGCTTCTTCTTCTTCCTGCCTACGGATGACAACTCCTAAACTTTCTTTCTTTCCGGATCTGTTTCTTTCTTTTCATCCTAACCTGTTCCCTTATCTATTTTACTCTTAAATATTTTCTATACCCTATACTTCAAACGAGCCTTACCAGAGATATTTATTTATAACCCAGTCTTAATTATTTTAAATGTTGAACGACCGATATTTATTTATTTATTATCCGCTTCTATTTCTTAATTTAAATTTATTTCATCGTCTTTTATTCCAGGATTTTGTAAGTTTAGGTTCTGTTTGTTATTTTATTGTTTCAGATTGATTCCTCTGGTGGTATAACAGTCCTTCCGTGGTTATTTAATTTAATTCAAAGTTTTATTGTTTGCTTTTCAACCATGCCATTTTCTTGTTATACCAGTAATGAAATGTATGGTGCTGAGGGATTTTACCACTCTAGTTTTTGCTGTAAATGGAGTTGGGAAGCTATACACCTAAGAGTTACAGCAACCGATGGTCTGCACTTCGTGAAACTTCTCCCGAGGTTGATCCAGAGCTGTCCGTTACAGGTGTGAAGGAAATAAAATAGCTTTATTTTCTTACATAAGAAATTCTGTGTTTTATTGGGTTGACTACTACATTCTTTCTTACATGCCTGTGTACCAAAATTTTATTATAGTAATAAGCACTCGTTTACTCTACCTCGGGACCTGCACTACGAGTACATGATCTTGGGGTTCTGCCATGACTATTCACGAGCCAGTTATTCACCTAAGTTTAGGGTATAAGCACCTTTTGTTATTTCTATCATACTTGTCTAAACAATCGAACAATCTAAATTTAAGCATGCCCAATTCCGGGTATTTTAATTCATATTCGATCAAATGCCTCGTCTTGCGATTTGTCACACTACATATAAGAATTCAATGTATGATTTAGTCGATACATTGATAAAATTGGACAGAGAAGTCAGGAAATGAATGCTTCTTTATTGTTCACTACATATAAACAACAGTTCGCAATCGAAAAAAATCTACAATTCAGAACCATTTACAAATTTGCTGAACAGACCGATATGGTTTTCACATCTCCTGTAGCGGCAATTACCTCAATTTCTACGTTAGCATCCATTGGCAGTTTCCCTACTTGAAAAGTTGACCGTGCAGGAGGATCTTTCTGGAAAACTAGAAACATACCATTATATAATAACAAATATTTAGCAATAGCACTAGGAAAAAACCTTTTACCACTATGATAATCATGAGAACTCCATGTATGTAACATGTATTACTTTAAGTACTTAATATAGTACATTAAGAGAGAATATGCCTTAGGAAAATACATGTAAATAAACAGTATGGATTTGTTAGTGATACAAGACGATACCTGTAAAAATATTTGGGATATTTGAATAAAGATGCTGGTCATACATTTTGTTTATATTTCAATCAAATGGTTGAATTTAAAGTAATAAATGGACAGACCGTTAGAAAAAAGAAAATTTCGAAAATTAATTCTGTACATAAAGGACTTTTATGACAAATTCCAATTCGCAGAATGAATCTGCTTACAACCATGTCCATATTGACACACACAATTTAATTACAATCCTATTGGTTACTTTTACCTTTAACTCTCAAGATTGGTGGTTGTTAGGTTTCAAAGAAACTGAATACGAGAAACGCACTACTCAATCGTACAAGATTAATAGTAGTTTCGTTAAAAAGGAATTTTATTGAAACTAGAATATTAAGAGAATTTGTTGAGAGGCGAACTACGAGCGAGCAAACATTTCGGTCATTTTCAAAACTGTAACTCCGAGAAAAATGATCATACGAAAATGTTATGTACATCATTTTCAAGGAAAAACTCTCTATTTTTTGATTCTGCGAATTAAAAGTTTCTATTTTAAAAGGAAAGCCAATTTTTTATGTGAGAAACGAGAAAGAGAAGTTTTTGTGTAAATTTCTCAAAATTTAAACAAGTCCTCGGACATCAATCATTTTTTAGATAAATTTCTCCAATTACATTTTGTAGTGTGAAAATTTCTCTATGTGTTCCACTTAAATTCATTTTTCTGCGACAATGTTTAACGAAGTTATTGACAATTAAAGAAAAAATCCCACTCTTGACTTTTAACTGTCATAACTTCCGATAGCAAAGGGCAATATGCATTTAGTCTACGGCATAAGAAACACTATAAAATAATTTATAATACCCTTGAGTTTAGTTTTTCATAAACTGACTTTTTTAGTAGGTAAATTCTGTTCAAAAATGATGCTGAGATTTACGAATTTGCAGCGTCGTATAAAAACGGCCGTCATATCAAGGGCATTAACGATATCATTGCGATGTTTACGTTTTTTACAAGAAAAAACTATAATTAAAACATGTGCAAAATTTCAAAAGGATTAAAAATTGTATTCCTTATGTCCTTGTGTTTTAAACTTAGAAGTCCGTCCAAATAAAGTACGGAGCTATTGTGGCTGCATGACCATGATTTAGGGCTGGTTATGTGCACACAGCGTATGGCAGGGCCATCGTTTAGGCGGACCAATACATGTACCCCATAAGGATTGGGCTTAGCGAGCGCTGGTCATGCAACAGCACTAGTTTCTAGCTTATCTCGTCGGTCGTCCAATTTCAAAACACAAGGACATAAGGAATACAATTTTTGATCCTTTTGAAATTTTGTACATGTTTTAATTATACTTTTTGCTTGTAAAAAAACGTAAACATCGCAATGATATTGTTAATGCCCTTCATGTGACAGCCGTTTTTATACGACCCTGCAAATTCGTAAATTTTAGCATTTATGAACAAAATTTACCTTGTAAAAAAATCAGTTTATGAAAAACTAAACTCAATGGCATTATAAATTATTTTATAGTGTTTCTTATACCGTAGACTAAATGCATATTGCGCTTTGATATCGGAAGTATGACTGTTAAAGGTCAAGAGTGCGATTTTTTCTTTAATCGTCAATAACTTCATTAAAAATTGTCGCAGAAAAATGAATTAAAGTGGAACACATAGAGAAATGTTCGCACTACAAAATGCATTTGGAGAAATGAATCGAAAAAAATTATTGAAGTCCGTGGCCTTGTTTAAATTTTGAGAAATTTTAACAACAATTTTTCTTTCTCGTTTCTCACATAAAAAATTAGCGTTCCTTTTAAAATAGAAACTTTTAACTTACAGAATCAAAAAGTAGAGAGATTTTCCTTGAAAATAATATGCAAAGGATTTTCGTAAGAACATTTTTCACGGAGTTACATAGTTTTGAAAATGACCGAAATATTTGCTCGCTAGTAGGTGTTCCTTTAATTTTGGACGCCAGTTTAGATAAATAATACTGTGGCGTTTTGGCACGCTATTTATTCCATAATAGCTTATCAATAAATTACTTACATTCTTTGTATATATCATTTACTGCGGAAAAGTCGTTGATGTCGTTTAAAAATATGGAAGTTTTCACAACTTTTTCGTAGGATGAGTCGGCTTCATTTAGAATATGTCCCAAATTTTCCAAAGCGCGCTTCGCCTCTGCCGGAGCCCCACCACAAACTAGCTTATTAGTATCTTTATCAATTCCTAATACTCCAGATACAAATAAAGTTCTGTCTAATAAAATGGCTTGACTGAAACAAAATTGAAACTAGGTAAACATTTTGCCTACAATGGCTATAGAAATATGACATTTTCACTCGATTTTGAAAACGGAAAATAGCGATGGCGAAAATCTGTGCCAAGGCAAAGTATTGCACATCTCATCAAGAGTGTGATATTGATTCACGATCCCGATACGTGAAAGTAATAATTTATTTGTAGTTATAGCATAATTGCTCTAATTCAATCGGTATATTCACGACTGTCTGTTGTTTGGGAACGAAAAAGAGTTCAAATTTTACAAATTCTTCTACCCACGTTTCGTTTACATTGTTAGAAACATCATCAGGGTTTAATGAAGTAAATATAAAATTAAATGAATGAAAAGTAACATACGAAATTTCGTTATTGAAACTAGATCAAGAGGGTGACATTGGTAGAAAAAAATATGTTAAATATCTGCTTTCTTGATAAATTTATTTAATTATCAGTGGGTAACCTTCAAGCATCTTCGAACTCATCTGCTCTGTTATCGTGCGGCATAGCACAACATTAAAACAATCAGATGCTCAAAATGAGCAACACAAACAAAAAATGACTAATTTTAACAGACCACATGAATTTATCAAGAAAGTACCTATACCGGGTGGTCTTAGGTAGTGTGCCCATCAAATAACTTCCTTGTTTTTTAAATTGCTGCAACAAAATTTTATACATTTTTTGTAGACTAAAAATTGCATTTTTTTTGACGCATTGAACAACTTCTCAGCACTTCCGGTTTGACCGGAAATAACATGAAATTTCTTATTTAAATAGAGAATCTCATATTTTTATTCTTATTCTTAATCTACAATTTGCCCCGAATTCAATGATACCACAGTTGTAAATTTTAAAGCTACAGATTACTGTTGATTTTCAATTTTAAATGTATTGTGAGGCGTTCGTAAATTGGTAAAAACTTTTCTTCAGCAACTCGAAAGATACTTTAAATGCATTTTAGAAGATCATTATTCACCATTTATGAATTGTAAGATTATGAAATTTAATTTTTAAAAGTCCAGATATTTAAAATCTACATAATAATACGAATAGGATGATACCCATATTAACTACTTTTGAATAAAACTAAACTGTCAAATTGTTATATAAAATTGATCGTTCGACTATACAGAGTGTTTCTAAATTACACCGCTTCCTTTACACTACATATAGTACTCACCAAAAGAAGCAAAAAAGTCCCTATGGACCCCTGTCCGATCTTCAACCCCTAGGGAGATACAGCCCCCCAAAGTTGAGTAAAATATCAGACGATTTTTGGTATAACTTGCACATTTTTTGCATTATCGAGCTGATTTTTGCACTGGTGTCTTTAGTTTAACATCCCTAATCCTCAGGTATCGAGAAAGTTCAAGATCCACGAAAACAACCTCCTTAAATTGCAATTAATACCAGGGTTTTTACATTATAATTTGAATACTAGTCAAAATTTTTCTAATAACTTTGAAGCATATTAATCCTCGTTCAATTTTCCATCCTAAATTGCACCCATCCGACGCATACTGCACACAATCAGATAATGTTTGGTATAACTTGCACTATTGGATTGATTTTTGCACTTTAGTTTAACGTCCATAATCCTCAGGTATCGAGAAAATTCAAGGTCCACTAAAACTATCTCTTGAAATTGAGATAAGACGATTGACACGTCGTAGCATATTAATCCTCGTTAAATTTCCAATAGAAAAGATGCCCTATGCAACCACCATAAATCGCTCCTTTTAGTGGATATTTCAATTTTTCTCCATCGATGCACTCAATCACAGTTAATTCGACTCTGAATATCACTGACACTTTCGATTTACGGTCCGTAATCTTACATAATCACCAAAAAGGACATTTTTAAAAGCCACCCCCGAACGGTATTGTTCATAACTGTAACATATATGTTTCAACATTTAATTCTCAAGCATTAAATCTGATCAGCTGTTCGGACACAATTATTCACACGACCCCAAGAAACTTACTGCAAAGGACAAGGTCGCACACAGCTGAACCATTTTAATGTATTCGTACAAAATTTACGTACGCTTGTTCGATCTCCATACGAAGACTTAGAATAAATCTATCAAATTAGTTATTAATAGTATGTGAATTTTTTTTAACTAATAACAAATTTGATAGATTTATTAAGTCTTCGTATGGGGATCGAACAAGCGTACCTAAATTTCGTACGAATAAATTAAAATGGTTCAGCTGTGTGCGACCTGTCCTTTGCAGTAAGCGAGCTGTTTCTTGGGGTAGTGTGAATCATTCTGTCTGAACAGTTGATTAGATTTAATGCTTGGGAATTAAATGTTGAACCATCTTTGTTACAGTTATGAACAGTACCGTTGGGGTGGGTTTTAAAAATATCCATTTTGGTGATTATGTAAGATTACGGACCGTAAATCAAAAGTGTCAGTGATATTCAGTGTCGAATTAAATGTGATTGAGGGCAACATGCATTGATGGAGAAAATTTGAAATGTCCACTAAAGCGTGCGATTTGTGGTGGTTGCATAGAGCATATTTTCTATTGGAAATTTAACGAGGATTAATATGCTAGGAAGTAATTTCAAATATTTTTACGAATGTTTCAATTATAGTGAGAAAATTGTGCCAACCGTCTTATCTCAATTTCAAGGGATAGTTTTAGTGGATCTTGAATTTTCTCGTAACCTGAGGATTATGGACGTTAAACTAAAGTACAAACATAAACCCGATACTGCAAGTTATAACAAAAATTGTCTGATTGCGTGCAATATGCATCAGGTGTGTGCCGTTACGCATCGATGGAAAATAATTCAAATATCTCCTAAAGGGTGCGATTTAGGATGGAAAATTGAACGGGGATTAATATGCTGCAAAGTTATTAGAAACATTTTGACTAGCATTCAAATTATAGTACACAAACCGTGCCAATTATCTTATTAATTGCATTTTAAGGGGGTTGTTTTCGTGGATCTTGAATTTGAATTTGGATGTTAAACTAAAGACGAGAGTGCAAAAATCAGTTCGATAGTGCAAAAAATGTGTAAGTTATACCAAAAATCGTCTGATTTTTTACTCAACTTTGGGGTCTGTATCTCCCTAGGGGTTGAAGATCGGACAGGGGTCCATAGGAACTTTTTTGCTTCTTTTCGTGAGTACTATATGTGGTGTAAAGGAAGGGGTGTAATTTTGAGACACCCTGTAGATCTAAAATATTTTTTCAACCAGTATTAAATTTTCTATTTTTAATTTGGTTGACAAAGATGGCAAAATTTTTATTACTGTTTTATTTAATTTTGAAGCATAGCAAATAAATCAGTTTCATTTTAAAAAAATATTTAGAATTTTTTACAATTTTGTTATATATTCTATCGATGTTCTATATTTAAAAATTTAAAATTCTTCTTTTATACAAATTAGTTTTGTATACAATGTCCGACTATTTGAGTTAGATATCTTGGTTTTCTTAAAGCATCTTTGGTTTTCTTAACAGTAGTGTATTGAAATTCAGTGTTACTTAGTTTGTAAGCTCTATCTACTAAACATAATATTATGATGAAATGATAAGTTGAAGTTCGTTCTTGACAAATTTAATTTTCGCTAAGCTACCGGTTCGCTGAATGAAGTTTCTTATACATTTTTATTCTGCTTTATCTGTTTTCGTCTGCATTTTAATCTGTTTTATTAGTTTTCGTCTACAGTTAAAATTTTTACTTATTCAATCTAAAATATAATGTTCAACTCATGCTCTTCACAATAACAAACTACATAAGCCTAATGAAGCTGGACATTTACCAGCGAAACCCGTAGCTTAGCGAAAAATAAAATTACTCAAGAATGTACTTCAACTCATCATTTTAACTAAAACATCTTAACCTGGGATGAACTTCAATAATAATATTATAATACTTTTTTTATAATTGAAATCCGTATTTCATAAAAAAAATGTACATACAAAAAATGTAATTTATCACTTTATTTTTTTATAAAATATTTTAATTCAGGGTGGTAGTTGTTAAATATCTTTTATAAAGGCTAATAAGTATTATTGAAATCCGCACAATTTTATTGTTATTGATCAAACGAGTACCAAAACAAAATTTAATTTTCCTTTATTCTCTTTCTTGGCCCATCTAATATTGTTCATCTACATCTTCATTCCTGAGTATTTCATGTCTTCTATAAAAACTATTTTTCTATTTCATTTTTATTTATTTAATTGACGTTTCGCAGAAGTTTATCTGTATCTACAGGATAAAGTACCAACACTCTTCAAACACATTTATTGTTGAAATGTGTTTAAAGAATCTTGGAGTTTTATCTTAAAGATGCAGATAACCTTCTGCCAAATGTTGAATAACGAAATAGAAATGAAATAGATTGTTTTTATAAAAGGCTTGAAATATCCAGAAATGAAGATGGATATTTTGTGGTTGATTGTTTCAGGTCTTAGTATTGCCAGTAATTTAGAATTTATCTGAAATTCATTATAATAATTAGAAAATGGAATTAATTTTATATAACAGTCCCCACTCACTTCTATTTATTTGAACAAATTGCTAGATTTCTCATTGCTGTTTGACTTACGCCTCAAAATGTATTTCCAATTAAATAATAATAATAACATTTTAATTCTCAATCAAAATGCCAAATATCAGTTCAAATATGACACATCAATGATATAATATAGATTCGACTGCGGAAATTGCCTTAAAATAGACTAATTAATTATATCTTATTCAATTTGACATCATTACAGTTGATTTGAGACATGCATCAATCATTACTGACTTTTGTTGGCATTAAAATTTTATTTATGAATTAAAAGTAATGCAATTCTTTACCTGTATGGCCCCACTGGACTATATGAATTTTTTGTGTTAATAATTGCTCTTGTAAGCTGAGACATTACTACGTTTCACCGGTCTAACTTGTAAATGACAATTTCAAACTTACACTGTCTAATAATTATTTTTATCACTAGTAACAAACATTTACCTTGGATATCGACAAGTACTTGTTTACAATTCATAAATTAGATAAGCAATATAGATTATTTATTTAATCTCTTAGGAACCGTTACCAACTAATGTGAGGCTGAGGTGGGCCATTAAAATAATCTTAAGGCAACCGTGTATAGAAAGCAACGGCAATATTTCAAACTTTAAAATATTCTAGCAAGTTTAGTTTTTGTCCAACTCTATTGAAATTTTAACAAATCATAGAATTTATCATTTTGTAGGAATAGGACTAATCAGATTTTCAAAGTTGGGATGTGAAAATGTACAGATTTTACATTTAACTGAAGGGGCAGCGCCTTTATTGTACTACCACAGTAATTAGATGTAAACAAAAGATTTTGTTTGTAACGCGGGTAATGTGATATATAGGGTGATTCTAATCGTAGGGCATATTGTTAACCCATAATAGATCACACCAAAATAAGCAAGTTCCTAAGGACCAAGTTCGATTCTCAACCCTAAAGGAGGTTCAGTCTCATAAAGATAAACAGTGAAAAATCAATTGCCAACCTTTTCGTTGAGGATGGTTTTTAGGCATAGCAACTTTTGGTGGTTATGTAAGAACATGAATAACAAATCGAAGATGTTAGTTTCTTGTGAAATTATGGATCTGTTCGATGAGATGTTCGATGTTGTTCGGAGCAACAAACGACCAAAAACGTTTAAGGTACACTTTGAAATTTAAAATTTGATTGACCGTTTGTTGCTGAGAGCAGTCCTGGACATTTCATCGAAGAGGTCATATACGAGAATAAGATACCCGTTGAATGTGGAGTATTATGCATCGATGGGGAAATATTTAAAGGCTTAAATATCCTTGGGGATGAGTCCAGAAAAGAAAACTGGTTGGATGAAACAAAATTTGTTTATTTATCTAATACCCAACGCGTTTCGCAACGTTCTTCAGGGGTGGTTATAATCTAAAAAACATAGATGATTATGTGAGATAGAGGAACATGCTAATTTTCTTTTCATTTGGTTTAGTATAAGGCACGCAAGGATAAAATGAGACACAAAATATCAACACTAACTTAATCTAACTTACACACTTTAAGGCCTATTAAGGGCATGTGGATGACAATATTTAATTACATATTAAAACATTTATTTAGGCAATAAAAGCAATTAGTTTGCCTTAAGAGCACGTGACAAGTTTTGTGAGCAGCTGTGTGACGGAACCTGCAAAAAAGATTAGCCTCATGCCGCACACGCAAACAACGTGAGCAAAAGGCGGGCATGCCATGAAATTTAAAGATGACACCAAAATGAGGAAATCGGAACAGAAGAGGCGGAAGGAAAAGAAAAATCAAAGGGAGAGGCCCAACACTTCAAAGAACACGATAAACATGTTATATTATTGAATGATAAAAATAACTCAACCCCTCAATATCGCGTGTATCATTAACTGCGCAATCCTTATGTCTTTGGATGTCAATCATCTCCATTATGCTTCGTGATTTGTCTTTTCTCTTCGTACACAGTATATGTGGGTTGTTGAAATCAAAGACATGTTTTGTTTCAATGGAGTGATTCTTGAGAGCAATATTGCCCTGGTTCTGTCTGTCAATGCTGTTGATATGCTCTGTGACTCTAACATGTAGATGAGGACGAGACTACCCTATGTATGTCATGGGACAGTCACGACAATCTATCTTGTAGACACAGTGCGTCTTGTTTTTTGTGCAGGTGGGGGAATTTCGGTTTGTGAAACATTTTTTTATATTACTGTTTTTCTTTTGATAAGCCACTGTGAGATCATACGGTTTTAGAATGCTCGAGATTCTTTCAGAGAGGTAGCTGCGTTTTGAAAGGAGGTTTGATTGTAATGTAGAAAACTGCGTGATTTAATGACTTTGTTTATTAAGTGTTCAGGATAACTATTGTTTTTAAGGATGTCAAAAACTCTTTTAAGAGTGTGAATACGTAGATGTGGACATGTGAATTTGATTGCTCTATCAACTAGGGGCTTGATGACGGTAACTTTGTGAATAGTGGGTTGGCAGGACATGAAATTTAGGTATCGACCTGACCCAGTTGGTTTAGTATACCAACTTGTGCTGATGGTATGATAATTGTTGACAAAAAGACTGAGATCTAAATCATTGGTGTTGTTTTGATATTGTACTTCATGAGTGAACTGGATGTCTGTATTATATTTGTTGAAACATGATGATAAAGTAGTTAAAATAACTAGCAGTGAAGTTCTAGATAACCTTAGGAAGAAGGTCGAAGAGTTGGAACATGAATGTGGTTCGCCTTCTGGTGGGCCGACCTCTAACAACGAATCATCTGGTTATATTTAATTCTGATGTGTGATATTCCGAGCTACTACATGTGTTGGTTCGTTGTTTTCTTTTCTTTTTTATTGTTACTGCTACATATTTTGAACTGTTCGGGAATATGGTTTCTGTGACATATTGGCCCTTCTTTAGCATTAAGTATTAATATTAAACATTTTTTTATTGAATTTCTGTAATATTCTATTTTTGTTGTATTGTTTAGCTGCTGCATTGTATATAGAATTTCTGCTCTTAACCGGGGGGTGATTGTAAGCGGGAGATTCATCGTTTATTTTGCTCTGTGCGGTGTTATTCACCTTTTTGGGGCACATCAATATCCGGCCTGGGCGGGCGGTATTGCGTATATTTTTTTGGTTCCATCTGATCCCTCGACCTTCCCGTGCATCTTGCTTCTTTTTTCATTTGTTAATTTTTTTTTCTCTTCTCTCTTTTTGAGTGATCTGATAAGGAGCCTTCTGGTCCTTGCCCTGACATTGCGCGGTTCCACTTATTGTTTGGACCTTATTAAAATTTAGGACTGTTACTGAACAGTGTTGCACCTTGTCGAACTGCATCAGTCAAATTTAATTAGCGTTTATAATGTTCCTAGCTTTTTGCCTCGGGTAATGAAGTTTGGTCATTTAAATGTTCGATCTTTATTTGCAAGGTTTTTAGCGGTGAGGGAATTGATTCTTGGCGGCGGTTATGACCTGATGGCTGTCACTGATACGTGGATTTGCGCTGGGAGTTTGCTGGATGCTGTTTGTATAGATGGTTACCAATTTCACTATGTGGGTCGCGCTGGGACGACTGGTGAGGGTGTTGGTTTATTTTTTATCAAATCTGTCTTTCTTAAAGGTAAATTAAAACAGATGCTTGCAGAGATTAATTCAGATATTACACAAATGTGGGTTGAAATTCCACTTGGCAAGCATAGTTTTACCTTGCGTGTCATATACAGACCTCCGTCTGGTAACCTTTGAAATTTTTTAACATTGTTTCAGAACTCGTTATCAGTGGTGAATACTTCTTGAGCACCTTGTTTGCCTGGGTCACTAACATTAATGCATTATCTGTTGATTTGGTTTATTCCGATAGATTTATACCGTCTATCGCATGTTTCAATCTCAAGCAGATCATTGCTGATCCGACCCGTGTCACTCCTGCCAGCGCGACCTTAATTGACTATATTATCATTTTTAATCATGCGCTGCTTGCGGATTTAGGGGTGCTTCCTGTGCATGACGTGGCCGACCATTCCTTGGTGTTTTGTGTGCTTGGGTTTCCGGATGGGACCGAGACGCCGCGATATAAAGTCGTTAGAGATTTCTCCTCTTTGGATGCATCAAGGTTTCGCGAGACTTTAGCTGGGATCCCGTGGTATCTGATGATTAGTTATCCTACCATTGATGAAAAGGTTATTTTTTTAAATTATCACTTGTTGCTGATCTTGGATCAATATACTCCTTATAAATACATCAAATTTAGTAAGGCTCCCACTTCTTGGTTAACACCCAATACCAGGCTAATAATGAAATTGCGCAATAACCTATAAGTGCTACTGGATTCCTTCTAATTTCTAAGTTCCCCAGGTCAAGATGATATATGATGAATTAGTACAAATAAAAATTCTAAGTACTTTCTTGACAATTTTTAATTTTTCGCAAGGCGATCGGTTTCGCCACTAATTCGTGGCTTCTTCAGGCCTTTGTAGTTAGTATTTACCTCTTGTCATTTTTATATTAACGCTGCGGTCTATAGCGCTATTGCCAATAGACGATGTAATGGGGCGCATTTATCGCTCACACCGTTGACTCAGACGAAGATACAAAAGCAACACCATCTTTTGAGGTAGTGTTGAAGTAAGTTCTCAATTCTTGTTTTCTGCCAGGAGTAACTGTTTCCTTTGCTTGTTTACAAGGTCACACCCCAACTCGTTTCTGAATACA
>JAWQRP010002422.1:0-15645 GCA_033557875.1 Quadriops clusia | reverse complement strand
GGTCCTTTATCCTTGTTAACCCCTTGTTTACCTAGACGCTTAATCTCGGGATGTCTCAGGTCTCGTTGCGCGAAGCTCGCGTTCGTACCGATCCAATTAAATGTTGCCACTGAGTTTAATCGCATTCTGCGTTTGGACCGTATAAATCCCATTGATGAGGTAGCGGTTGATGATGGCCCAGCCTGAGGCCAACGCTAATCTTGAGCTTTTACAGTTCAGACTTGCAGATATTTAACCACTGAGGGACCATGCGCCAACACAACTTGTGTTATGCTGAGTCGCCACATTCGTGTTTTTGCCGGGTTTCATTTGTCATATTAATTTCAAAGTTAAAGAATGAAAGAGGACTTTCTTAGTAACAGAACTTTCCAAGTATTAAAATCACTAAACAATTCAAATAACTAAGTTCAATGCAAACAGTTAAAATCACAACAATTACACACACACAGCCACGCGAACGACTTGACACTTCCATTGAATTCATTCTTCATTCAAATTTTCATTTCGCATACTCTCAATAACAGTTCTCACCTTAATGGCGTATTTTCTTTGACGTGACTTTGCCTACGAATTCTGGGGTATTACGAATACAACGAAAAAGGGTTCCTACCAAATACTAGACGATCACAGGTAAATTTTGGCCAAATAGAGTTTAGGGGGATTTGAAATTCCCGCCGTTTCCGTTTTTCGGAATGTTTCAATAAGTGTCTCTTTTGAGCACAGCAGCGAGGTATCCCCTCAACGTCACAATATGTACCTATAATTACAGTTAATTACGAAGGTGAGAAAAAACTATGAAATTCAAAGGTAACTTCTCTCGTAAATCAATAAAATCTTTTGCACCTTTACTTAAAATCATTTTCCTCCTCCCACCCTAGTTTATTTACGACTCAAACGGCTTCAATACGACTCTAACGTAATTTTCATCTAATTGGCCTTTCGCCTTGTTTTGCCCTCTCTTCGGCAGAGGAAATTAATTCTCACCTCGACATTTGCATATTTTTGCCCGGCGAGAAGCTCGCTGAAAACAGTTTCTTATCGCTTAAAGCTTGTTTCACAGTCCGCGCCGAAAGAATTTTAGTAAGTATTCTATTGATTACCGCTAATAGCCGAGCAAACATGTTTTCAACGGTAGTGAAACAAGCAAATTTCGTCAATGCAGCAAATTGTTGTGATAGTGTCATTGCTGGTATTAAATTTAAACAATGAATTCCAGGTTGAATCCTAACTTTGTTATATATGAGTATTTATATGCATATGTATAAGTATAAATCAGTTTAATTTATTTGTCGTGCAACAATAATTCAGCACAATTACTTCATAAAATATTTCAAATGTTCCCGAGTTTCGATTGCAAATTTCATTTCCACTATTGCAGGCGCGTTAATTGTTTGTTATCAGCAGTACAGCTTTATATAATCTTGCCCCCTCGTGCGCCTTTGTTTGCAAAGCTTCCTCATTCGGAAAGTAATTAAGACGGCTAACTAGTTTCATTAATCACCCTGCTGGTCAATTATTTTTATGTGCATAGCCTTTTTTATATAGAAGCCATCCTTTTTTATTTAGATGCCTTATTTTATTATTTAGATGCCTTCTTTTATTATTTTGATGCCTTCTTTTAATATTTTGATGCCTTCTTTTAATATTTTGATGCCTTCTTTTAATATTTTGATGCCTTCGTTTATTATTTTGATGTCTTCGTTTATTATTTTCATGCCTTCGTTTATTATTTAGATGCCTTCCTTTTTTATTTAGATGGGTCGCTTTTATGCGCCTAACTAACTGCTAAACAGTTGAATAACTTCAGATAACTTGTTCAACGCCAACTTACACGACTGTTAACATACTCTTGCATCAACTGAGAACAAGTCCAACGCATTTCTTTGCTAATTTAGCCATTAATCGTGTACATAATGAGAGCATGTACTAACATAACTACTTTCGGAAACCATTCAAGGGGACAATTTCTCAATGACTTGTGCACAAACTACCCTGAACCAAAAATGGATATTGCTGAAAGGACAACATATGTAAGTCGGAGTATACATAAAGATGGAATACAGCAACCTACCAACATTCTATTCATTTACATTCCATAAAAAAGTTAACGAGCAGGTGCCCTGCATCACGATAAACATTATCAAGCACGCTTATCCTGCATATAATATACATACTTAAATAAATAGGAGCGTTTACGCATGTGCATGCATGGGTATACATATACGAATATTACACACACTGCAATGTAAATTGTTATACAACTATTAAAATAATTTACGTATACCTCTATAATTATACACACAGGCGAATTTCCTACGACGTTTTTTTGGCATAATAACATTCACGCAATTAGGACAATAGGTAGATAGATGTTTTAAACAAGTTAATTAGGAGTTTTTAATCTGAAGAGTGCCGACGTTTCGTCCTTTGTAAGGAATATATTCAAGGTGCAAGATCTGCTATAAATTATGTGTACCTACTTATTTGTGTAAAATGTTTTTAGTTTTAATTTCAATTATAGATTTCTGCCGCACGTATAGACAACATATTATGGATATTTTATACATTTATCGTAAATAAGGGCCTGCCCCAATTCCGCAATATTTCGTGAGAGTGCGCAATAAACGTTGTTTATATGAGGAAGTAATGAATGGACCCAGCTTTTCGGCCCAAAAGTAGGCTAAAATGCCCATCAGGAATCGAGTTTCGTGAACTTGAGCACCGGAGACACACGCTGAGAGCGCAAAGCGACCTGTAAACCGGTAGATGAGGCGACAAACAGCATCAAAGAGGACCAGTACATATGATGTAATCGTCGACAGCTCTTAAAGCTTAAAAATTCAACGGAAATCGTTTCACCAATTTTACGATGGGTGCCCCAGTTCTTGCACTTAACAGTACTAAGATAACTTTTTATAGATAGACCGTATAGATAACTTTAATAATAAAACTGCACATTTGAACTGTCGAATCATGCGCATGAAATAATTGGGAATAATTAATGAAAAATCTATACTTACTGGTTAGCTACTAAAGTTGCCCCTCCGCCAATTATACGAATATAATTCTTCTAATACTGTTTGAAATTAACCAATTGAGAATGAACAGCCAGATATAAGCAAAACATGCCTATTATATAAGTAAATACAAGAACACGCAACTCATTTTAGAGTTGTTTAAAGAGTATGGTGCTAAGGGAGATAAGTTAAATTATATGTGGTTCAATGTATTCCACGATAACACGAAAATAAGAAGGAAACCAGAGAACTACGAAAGACAAACTGCAAAAAAACTTGTAGTTGCGAACATTAAAACTTTTATGTGCAACTATTAAATAAACTAGTTTGAGCCAAAATTATTAACTCTAGAGCAATAATTAAAATTTGCGTACATAGATATTTAAGTTTTTGTAAAACTATTACTTAAAAACATGCCTGTTTAAAAATGTATACAAAGTACATTTTACAGATTAGTAACAAGTTGTGTTCTTAGGTAAATTAGGGCTATTTTATGTCATTATTCTCCCCTTGATTATAGAAAATCGCAACAATCATACAGTGCAAGAAATCACAACGACCATACAGTGCAGGAAATCGCAACAATCACACGCGACAACGATTTGAACGACTTGCCTGTTAGCAGGTCATTTTCCAGCAATAATCCTTAGTATCCCAGTAGGCTTTCACACAAAAACAGAGCACAGATCGCGAGCGGCCGGGGTATAAACAAACGAACGCCGACACAGCACAGGTAGCACAGGTAAGAACACACGTGAGTCAAGCCGCGATGTTCAAGGTAAACTAAACTCACCAACGGCAACGGTAGAAACGAGTTATGTGCCGACTGAGCGTAAAATCGAGCCCGCTGATTGGCTCACTTTTACCACATTTGAATCTCGTTGCACTTGTCCGCGAACCGCAGCCTGCTGAGACTTTTTGAATGATGCCATTATTGCACTCTGGAACAAATTAACCCTCCGCCTGCTGGCGGGGGGTGGATCGAGTTTCCGGAGGAGCCAGCATCATCTCACCTTTTGAACTACTTACGCACATGATGTACACTTCGCATAATAACTTGTTGAAAAGTAGATAATATACGTATACATATATGTACTTATATATGATGTAAACATATGTGTACCTATGTGTATGACGAACAATAGGATGGATATGAATGTCAAAATGTATATCCTATACATATAAAAAAATTTCATAGTTAACTTTTTTACATGGCGTCTCTTTAGAATCAGGATGCAACTCAGGATGTGAAATTAACCTCATCTGCTTGCTAAGGGTATCATATGAACCTTTTTTCTAGTGCATCTGTACGTATACTTGCGTCTTTCTACTTTATTATGACGTGTTCATGCTGAAGTGTTATGTTACACACTAGCGTAATAAGAGATATGGGGCGTATTTATACACTAATGTTGATAAATGTTGTTAATTTCAGCTAAATTATAAAGTTATACACACTGGCTCCCATTGTTATGCACACACATCATAATCTACCTAGATTAAAAATTATTCGTATTTTATCTGTTCGACAGTACATATACTCAAAATAGGCAACCACGTTTACACCAGTCTGAGAAAACCATTCGAAAAATGACAACCATTTTGTAAAATAAATTTTCTGAAATAGTTATAAATTATTTAGATTTTACATACCTAAATAATAATTCATCATCATCATTTTCTTTAAATATTTCCTAGCATTTTATATAAATTAATTTTAAGAATAAAATATTACAGATACAATGCGTGATGATTAGTAATGTTTTTGAATAAGTACATTCTGTACATTCAAATATTGATACATATAAATTAATACACAACCATAAAATGAATCAAATCATAATTCAATAGCGACAAATACGAACAGCAGCATCTTTCTAGTGCGGTAGTCATTTAAAAATAATGAATGTTACGTTATGTGAATAAAAGCTAAACCTATCATCACAGATCTGTGCTATACTGCATGCATTTAATCCGCAGACGGCTATACATATACTTAAAATAGGCAACCATTTGTACGTCATATTTTGACATTTCAAACTAGATCACTTTTTGTGAGCGCAAAACACATACATTTTGTCCCAAGTTTTCTATACAAAATAAATAATTTCACTTACTCCCAAATGGCTCAACATTGCCGCCAGGTGTAAATGTATCGTCTGAGACCAATTTCCAAAGTGTAAACCGGATTTTTCTCACTTATTTCTTGAAAAATCGGAGCTGCTGAAACGACGCCATTGTCTCCTTTCAAACTGAAATTCCCGGCAGGCAATTGTGTCACTGTCGCCAACCAATGTCGCAATAGCGAGAGTGCGTAGCGACAGCAATAGAAGGGAAGTCAAACAAATTGAATTTTTTATTTTTTAATAAATTCATTTTTAAGCCAATAAATTTGAAATATCAATGTCTTAAACTAATTGATCGTTACCTCAATCGATCGTTTACACCAATCGATCATTTACACCAATCGATCGTTTACACCAATCGATCATTTACACCAATCGATCGTTTACACCAATCGATAGTTTACACCAATCGATCATTTACACCAATCGATCGTTTACAAGAATCGATAGTTTACACCAATCGATCATTTACACCAATCGATCGTTTACACCAATCGATCGTTTACACCAATCGATCGTTTACACCAATCGATCGTTTATACCACTTTATCGTTTACACCAATCAGTCGTTCACGTACTCCAAAATTCTTTAATGTATGTCCTTACTTAATAAAATATACACGATACAAAATGACCTTATACTCTAAAAATTAAATAATTTAGCCTAAACCCTAGTTATTGCTTTTGTAATCATTGAAGCAATATACATGCAAAAGAGAGGAAAAGAACAACATTCGCTGTAATTTGAGTTCATCAAAAATACACAGCCTTCCTACTTAACACATTTTAATTGATTCCGTTACGAAACTGTTATCACATCCAATATAAAATATATAAATATATAACAATGTGATATTATTATAGCTTTTGATATTCTTTAGCTTTTACATATAGGAATGTTACACATTATAAAGTTTTAACATTGAATGATTTCAAACTATGAAATATGAAAAATAAATCTGTCGTTTAAATGAATAATTAAACAACTTGAAAATTACGTTATCAAATACTTAACTGATATATTAACGCTCAGTGATAATACACATCTGGCCTATTGTGTCAGCAATAATTAATTATTTTAGATACGTAATAGTAATAAGAATATGTAATATAAAAGTAAACGTGTAATGTACATACAGTATGTCACTTTGAGTTACCAACTTGTTCAATAAAAGAAAAGAAAAAAAATAATTTAAAATAGAACTAAGTTTTTAAAATAATATTAATTATGGTAATAATTAAAAAGTTTAGCGTCGACTTTTTCTAACCTAATCCTAAGACGTATTTGGGGAGCTGTATCGCTAATCTCGGGACTGACCACAGCATTGACATCCTAAAAGTAGAAAACAAAGTAAATATTACAAAAAAACATATACGTTACAAAAAAAAACATAAACGTTACAAAAAATATACTACTAAAAGAAATAAAAATATTATCAAACGTCTTTTCATCATGCAATTAACATTTGTTTAACTTAAAAAAAAATGTTAGTTTCTTCGAAATGAAATTAAGAATTACTTACCCTTCAAGAGGTAACTAGTGTGTGCATAAAGATTTCTCTCCCTACACCAAACTATAATAAAGAATATAATATACAAATTTAGTAGAAGTTGTTATAAACGCAAAAGAAATGAGTTGTAATAATATGTAAGTATCTGCAAAAGTAGTTTACAAGTCGTTATTTTAATTAATTTTTTTTATATGCATATGTTTTTTATATGCATATGTTTTTTATATGCATATGTTTTTTATATGCATATGTTATTTATATGTACATTTTTCTATTTACAACTGTATTTATTTTTGTTTCAAAGAGATTGCTTTAGTCGGTGATTAATTAAAACAAGAAAATATATACTTACGAAACAGAAATTGTGTTGTACAACCACTGCCTCCATGTGGTGTTCACCGAAGTATCGATTCTAGATTCTATACTTTGGCACAAATTCTTTCTATCATGCGATCTTCCTGATCTCAAATCGCAAAGGATCCGCTTTTTGCAAGCAGTGTCGCAAGTAGGCCGAACTGGACTCGCCTTGTAGTAATATCTAAAAATTATAATAAAATATAAAATCATTATAAAAAAATCATAAAATAAAAAATTATAATCATAAAATAAAAAATTATTATCATAAAATAAAAAATTATAATCATAAAATAAAAAATTATAATCATAAAATAAAAAATTATAATCATAAAATAAAAAATTATAATCATAACATAAAAAATTTTAATCCTAAAATATTTTAAGAAAATTTATTAATAAATGAATCCAAGGTACTTAAGAAAACTTCATAACATTAAATTTAAATTAAAATACGAATAAAATGATAATAAAATATAAAATAAAACAAAAGGTACATACTTATAAAACAATTCAAACATCTGCGGCTCATTCGTCATCTTATCAATCAATTCGTCCCAATCCTTAGGCCTTAAGGCGTCCAATCCGAAAGCTTGCCTAGCTGTGTACAACTTAAACCAAATCGGGTATCCATACAAATTAGCCTCCCTTAAATTCATAGTCCAAGATTCGTGATCAACGACAGCTCTGGTCGACTCTTCGTGATCACCATCAACGTAATAAATTCTGTAACCCGGGTTTAAATCGTAATAAGGCGAAACAGATGGACCAACATAAGCCACATTAATCGATCGTCCTAAGTCTTTGTGATCGTAAAAAACTTCAAATTCGTCAAAATGAGTATGCCCAAAGAATTGAGCCGTTATTGTCGCCTCATACCTATTGATGATGGCATAATAATTCCTTGACCACACTTTTAGGCAATCTGAGTGTCCCGGAGGGATATGCCCGATCACATGTACTTTTTCTCCGTTAAATTCCGCCGATTGAAGTTCGTAGACAAACCACTGAAGTTCCGTTGCTGGATCTGTGCTATTGAGGAGCAGCCACCAATTCTTGTTATTACAGTAATTCATATTAAGAGAAATTAACCTAAATCCAGGTCTTACTAAAACGGAATAAAAGGCGCCTCTTCTGACGGTATTACTAACGGAACTAGGCAGCCATTTACGCCATTGTGCATCCAGTTCGTCGTAAAGCCAAGATATCGAACTGTCCGGATTGTCAACGTAAGGAGGGGGAAAGCTGTTAACGGGAGCGGACTCATGATTGCCTAAAGCCGGGAATATTGGGACTCCGGGGAACATATCCGACATTTGCTTGACGGTTTCTTTCAGGATTTTGAGGTTTTCTTCTCTCGTTTGGTTCCATATGTCGTGCGGAGGCAAGTCACCTGTCCAAATGATGTAATCGATGTCTGAATGGGTGTCGGAGATGTGTTTCAACATGTTGTCGACTGTGATTTTGGGAGTGTCGCACTTTCGGTAGTCGCCCCACCTGGGGGTAAGAGAAAAATTTATATTTATTATGTAAGCCTAGATGTTGATAAAGCGATGAGAGATGAAACAGAAAGGAAAAGTTTAATATTTGACAAAATAGACTAACGAAATTTAACATGAAAATAGATGTAAAGAAGAAGAAATGCTGCAGACTGAAAATACCAGATGACTGATTCAGATTTAGATTTTGGACTTTATATTCAAGCAAGCTTTGAAACATGTTTTATTAAAAAGATTGCCTTAGCAACGTTACCCTGGAGACATTACTAAATAAACAAAGAGCTGTCAAAAAAAAATGCTCTGAGAGAACACTCCAAATTTGTTCTCCTTTTGATTAATTTACACAAATGTTCAAGAAAAACTAAGTAGAGAGTTACGGAACATCAGAGAAGACAAGTAAAGATATTGAGAACATATGGAAAGAATGAAAAAATGCAGTTCTGATAACTATGGTCGAGGAAATTTGTGGTAAGTTAAAAACAGCAAATAGTAATAATGTTATCTTAATGCAAAAGAAAACCGGGAAAATTACATACTTTCCTGCTGCTTGATCTTTAGTAGCTGCTGGTCCATTTGTAAGGCGACAACAAAGCGGTTCGACACAATTGGCATTGCTTCCTTCCATATAGTAAGGATCGTAGTGGGTATCAGATAATTGCAATACTTTGAATGTTGGGGCATGTTCCTAAAAAAGATAATAATATAAAATTTCTACAAATTCTGAATAGAAAGGAAAATTTTTAGTTTGTGTTTTGATTTAAATTTTTATTTAAATCAGCGATTATAATTGTAGTAATACTAATATTAATAATAACAAGAGTACATACTTCAGGAATTTTTTGTTCCTCAACATTCGGTTTTGGCACAGGAGGAAACATCACCTCCCATTCGTGATAAGGGTTGTATACGTCTCCACAAGCGTCTCCGATGACAAAGCTACAAACTTCGTCAGGCCCGATTTTCACTTTTCCCAAAACATAAATAACTTCGCCAGCGAAGAGCTCGGTTATGCCTTCGCACACTCTCGCTGATTGAATCTTCAGCGATACGCAAAACTGGTAAATCGTCTTCTTGATCTCCTTCTCTGATTTTCCCATCTTGATGTAATGCTGAAGCAGGCCGGCTCCGGCTTTGCAAGCTGTACAAGACACCTTCGATAACAAAGAGTTTTCTATCTCAAATGCCACTTGCTTCAGGTTTAGCAGCTTTAAGGCTTTGTCAACGAAGTGAGGTAGGTGTGATGTTTTTTCTTGATCCCTGTCCCATATTAATCTTCCCTATAAAATTGTTTTAAAACTTATGCTCTCTTATGAATTTATTTAAGATATAAAAATTTTTTAAAACTTATTTGAGAAATAAACAAATGGAATACCTACTTACACTTGCTCCACCAGCTCCTTCTGGTAAGGTGTGATTGCGTATCAAATCGGCTAAAAGAGGTATTTTATGTGGTTCAGTCTTATAGTTCCAGTTATCTGTGAATTCTTGTTCATCCTCCACTGATTCTGGCACTTCTATTGTGTAGGGTGTAATTGGCCCTCCTGGTATACAAAAAATTAGGTTTTTAGCATTTAAATTGTTTTAAATTATTTGTTTTTTTTTAGTATCTTTTTTTGTTTTTTCTTTTAAAAATCTTTTTAATTTTTTTTTTATTTTTTCATAATTATCATTTTTTTATTTTTTCATTTTTATAATATTTTTCATTCTTTTATTTTTTCATTTTTATAATATTTTTCATTCTTTTATTTTTTCATTTTTATAATATTTTTCATTCTTTTAGTTTTTCATTAAATGTATTTTTAGTTTTTCAATTTTTTTAGTTCTGTTTACTTTATTTAAAACTATAATAGGTCAGTTTTTATTTTTACTTACCTAAGATTTGAACTATTTCGTAACTCCCTAGCCATGTTGCAATTAGTACAAATTTCAACAGCATAGTAAAATCTGGAAATAAACAAACATATTTGAAAAAAATACCCTTACTAATTCATAATTGAATAAATAATTTATTTTAACGAAATTAGAACAAAAATTTCGTAATTGTTTCTTCATTTTGTGTTAGCTTCGGTTTCACCAGCAGTTGTTCTCTTTATTTATTTTATTATACTCATGCAGGGCGTTCCATTCATCAGTATATGAATGCGTATATCTACACATATGAATACAGTGCAACAATAGCTCAAAGTGATTAGAGTATGTCCAGTATGAATGGCCACATTGTCTGAATAAGCGATAGTTTGCATTAGGTGTACTTATGTTAGTCAGTGTTCCCAATACGGACAATTAGCAATTAGTAAGTGCTTCGTGCGTGAGGAAAGTAATAAACAAAGGCTCGACAATTGGCCGGCCGATGATTCCGAATGTGAAATTTCGCTTTATTGTCACCTCCGCTGGCTCGACTTAAAATATTCAAGTGACCCAGTGCTTACCGTTATCCAGTCTCAAAAGTACGAAATCATCAGCGGCTGCGAGGAGACAGTAAAATTCCCGGATGTATTCTCAATTATTGCTCGCGCAAATAAAGTGAATCACGAGCGACGCTCAATGAAAGTATTATGGGATCGCAACGGCTGCCATGCACTCTTTATCGGTCTAGAAGAGCGAAGAGTTAACCCAGATTTTACCATTAACCATCCTCCTAGCATATTTTCGACTGGGCACATAAAAGTGCCACCACTGTACACGTAGAATCTCATATAAGAAGAACCACATATAAGAAGAACCACATATAAGGAGAACCACATATAAGAACCACATATATGAACCACATATAAGAACCACATATATGAACCACATATAAGAACCACATATATGAACCACATATAAGAACCACATATAAGAAGAACCACATATAAGTAGAACCGCATATAGATAGAACTATTGTATTAATTTTGTTCAGAATTGAAAATGTCAAGGAATTTTAAATTTTCTTTCTTTCTTAAATTCGTAGGCTTTAAATATTTATGCCTTCTCAATGTAGAAAGAGAATTTTTGAGATTACACAATTTTATTTTTGCAAATGTACATTAACCCGGTTATGGTGATAAATGAATTTTGCCATGGCAATCTGCCAGTACAAGGTTCATGTAGATTGCTTCCTCGATTTCAGCGTTAACTTGCGAAGCTTTACTACATCATTCTTGTTCACGTTTAACTTATATACGTATTTTTCAGCAACAGTTATCGTGCATAATCAAATCTATGATATGTTTTTATTTAATTTTTTTAATTTCTATTACTGTCAAGGCAACAAGGGATTGCGTCCATAAGTCTCGTGACACTATTTTCAAATAATTAGAACCAATATTATTATTATATCTTTTTTGAGTTTAGGTCATGGGTTATTAATTTAAAAGATTATTTAACATTGTCGAAGTTTTGTGGTTGTGATAATCACACTCTTAAGACATTTTTTATTGAAAAAACCAATACTTTTTTATTACATTTATTTTTTATTTTTCTTTAATAGATACCTGAACATAAAATACAACTTTGTAAAATGATTCCAAAATACTAATTATCTTATCATTTAAATTATTTACTTTATTCTTTGTTTTCAGATTTTTATTCCTTTTTATAAAACTTTCTGGCTTCTACATTTTTATTAAACTGTTTTGGTTTCTTCATTTTTAAATTTGTAATGAATGTATATCACTGGGCACTTTTCTCCTTTGCTTTAATGTGCCCTAGTGCTTTAATGTCAAAGTCGGGGTCTTCAGACAAAATTATCTCAGAGCAGCAGTTCAACTCTTGAACCAACTCAATAAAAAACAAGAACGATAGTTAGATGGCAATTTTGATTGATTGATCCATTTGCAAATTTAATAAACAACGGTTCATCCATGGCCCAAATCCGCTCTCAACGCATCCGCTCGTAGGAAGCGCAAGAAACAGTTACCGTGAACTGAGAATTCAATTAGGCGAACTCTTTGCCCTAATCTCGGACTGTTAGGTAACGTAATACCTGTGCACATAAGCGGCTCATTAGCATGTGTGCATAACTTGAGAGGAAATTCACGTTGATTAATTTCGTAACGCGAATTTGTGGAGCGGACATTCCGTTCACGAAGCGCGAGGAAGAAAGAAAAAACTGTTACATTCATCAATTTCTAATCGCAATCATTGAGCTCAAGGCCTAGGTCAGTTACAAGTCTTCAACATGTGCTATACTAAATTATTTAGTGAGCGTATACCTCCATATCGATTCAGATTATATTCGTTCAATATTTGATATTGGAAGTCCTTGTTCCTTTTTCTTTTTATCTTTTAGGCACTCTTCTCAATTTTTATATTCTCTTATGGGTGTAAATATATTTTTTTATATTCTCCTTTCTCTACCATAGCCTTGATGTCAATTCATCTATGGTTAGATCCACGAATTGTTTCTTATTAAGGTCTTTCTTGTTTTACCATATACTTTATCTCTCAGCTTTATCTTCTTCAAACCTTCACATGACATCTTCATAGAACTCTTTGATATCCTCATCTTCAAAAGTATTGCAAAGGCATACATTTGTACATACTATTTGCTCAGATTTACCACTGAATAATTTATTTAAAAGCAAACAATTTCCACTCGATAGATTCGTCCCTGATGAAATTAATGCAAAGCTTATTCCGCTTTACTTGATGTCTAATGGATTTGAAGGTTAAAATAACGTTATAAATGCATTATTTATAAAGAAATCTGCATCTCTTTGTGCGTAGATGTTGTGTGTGAATCCCAACGGGTTTAAAGTTACAAAAAAATGTATGTTTTTGTAACTTTATCTATGATAAATAACGGTATAAGAAATTGTCGTAAATATACATGTTAACAAACTTGTTGATAAATTGTGATGCAAGAACAATGTCGCCTCAATTTAAATTTCGGCCAATTGTTGCCAATCCACTAATAATACTTTGTAGCTATTGACGCAAGTTCCAATCAGCATTTGTTATTAAATGATTCGAACAGCAATACACCGGTTTACTGTTAAATAAGTAACTTTTTCTTACTGTCAGTAAACAAAAGAAACATATTTTTATCGTTTATGTTATTAAATAAGCGTGTAGAATTGTTATGATTTAAAGCCCAATTGAACCAATTTTAGAAGTTGAGCGGTTATCTTTAAAAATTGCTGTTAAAATTGTTGTTGCGCATCGTCTTTGCGTTACATTATGGCACCACCGACACTTTATGATCACTCTAGGGCAAACTTTAGTGTTTTAAGTGATAAATTTGCGGAAAAATTCTCATGGAATCGTTTAACGTTTAGTCATTGTTTGCTTTTTGTTATTACATGCATTTGTTTTTTAACGGCGGCTTATTCAATCGTGTCGGATGTCATAATAAACAGTTTTATGGCATTTTGTACAACGTAATTTTTTAATAAATGATGTGTTAAATAGTAATTTATGTGTCAAATAATAATGTATATGTTAAAATAATAATTTGTGTTAAAATAATAATTTGTGTTAAAATAATAATTTGTGTTAAAATAATAATTTATGTTAAAATAATAATTTGTGTTACAATAATAATTTGTGTTACAATAATAATTTGTGTTACAATAATAATTTGTGTTAAAATAATAATTTGTGTTAAAATAATAATTTGTGTTAAAATAATAACTTTTATGTTATAATAATTTTTATGTTAAAATAATAATAAATGTGATAAAATTTGCACGTACTCGAATTAACAAATTAGTCGAATTATGGAATTGGTGCGGAAAACATGAATTAATGAAAACATGAATTAATAAAAACATGAATTAACTTTCCGGTAACTTACAAAGGCTTCAAATTGATTCGTCCTCGAGTGCAACGACAAATGTAAGCCCACGACTTTATTTAAACCACAACATTAACATAAGCACTTGGAGAGCAAATTTCAAACTGTTTTGTTATGTATCACAAAATGCTTCTATCTACTTTACACGTAAATAAATAATTTCATTAGTATAATGGTATGTACCATTACTTATGTGTGGTACCACCTCCTATAGTAAATGCCGGAAATTCAGGCAAATGAATCATTGTGGTTTCGGTTTGGTGGATATATTTACAAAATGTAAATAAAGCAAACCTATTAGGTACACAAGATAAAAATATAAGTAAATAATTGCATAATCGATTTTATGTTAGGTGACAAAAGTACTCTAACAACGTCCACTGCAGCAAGTACGAAAATAATTTAATCAAAAGTACATTTGCAGCTTATTTATTACACGGGTATCCAAGATAAACCGTGATGTTGAGGCCAATAACCCACGGGAGTGGTTTCATCCGAATAAGAACAAAGAATGTCCTCTGGGTGAAATTACGTCATCTAGATTGTTGTAAATCAATAGATCCTACCACACGTCAAACGAAAGCTTATTAAAAACCAAAGGGATGCATAACCTCAATTCAGATTTTTGACAATCATGTGTCAAATTTGACTATTGACTTTAAAAACAGAAGCAGCCTCGTGTAGAGGCAAGGCTAGAAGAATCTAGGACGAAATGCGTAATCAAAATTTTTCACGTTAAATTTAATTTATTCTAAGTAGTATAATATGCAGTAATAATATACAAGATATTCTTGTGATTGAAATTTCAAACGTCTCGCCGTTTCTGGTTGAAAGACGCCGAAACAAAAATGTGTTGGACAATTATTACCATCGCGGACAAGAAGCAGCAGGTCATCCGCGTCTTACAACTAATAGGATTTTAATAATAGTCATATGGCGCTTCAGTCCGAGTGAAATCTCGTAGCCGTAAAATCATAATAAAACCACAGATTTAAAAGCTTTCTACTACTAATCTGTACGGGGGACGGGATGGACGAATGGTTTGTACAGTATATCCGTATATAATGGTGTACGGATGAACTCTATCTATGGTGTAACCAACGACGGTGTAACCAATTTTAAAGCGTAACGATATGGAATGAGGTATGCTCAATGGATAGCCGAAGAAGAACGCAAATTTATACACTAAATCACGCAAGGTGCATTTAAGAGCACATTGTTGAAGTAATGGCAACCTTAAGAGGCAGCTAGCTCACGTGATTTTTACAAATGTAAACAGTACCCCCCTTACGTACGTATCTCACCCGCAAAGGACCCTGCCTTGAAGCGGAACTCTTCTAATGCATCGCTTTAAATGTAAAC